>JAVQJD010001091.1:0-16712 GCA_036023655.1 Nannoperca australis
GAGCAACAGAAACACCAAAAACCTCCACCAGCACATTTGTGGAGGGCACGACTCCAACAAGTCAACACCAAACAAAAAACCCATAAGTACAGAGTTAAATAACAAAAAGATTTAAAGGAGCAAGTAAGACGAGTGGAGCAACCGTATCGGGCTGCACGCACTTACAAGCGCATGAAAATAACAATGATAAAGACAATGAAGCTGGTGCAAATCTATCTATCTATTATGACCTTTCAGTGAGAGCGATAATAGTAGGAGCTTTAAAACTATTACAAAGCACTTTGCAAACAATAGACTTGTCATGAACATGTTGCTATTGGCTTTTTCCAGATCCAGTCAAGGAGGTCCTATTATTAGACATACAGGCCATGACTGTGAAGTGTTGTCGGCAGCTCTTTGCTATTATGTTTGTCAGACTAACATTTGTCTAACCGCTTCATGTTACCTGTATAACAGGTATAACTCTGACTCAGACTCAATGTTAACCATTCATTTTGCACATTCTGCGGCACGTTTCATAACAAAAAGCAAAAAGTAGGTAGGTGCAGGAGCAGGTAGCTTACCCGTGCTTGCCCAAAATGCACAATACTACTGTAATAAACAGGTGTTTCTATGTGTGCAGTTGCATGGTGGTGAGGGGGTAGATATACAGGGGGAGAGAAAAGACAGGCATAGGGGCAGACAGCAAAAGGGGGAAGAATGGACGGACGAAGAGAACAAAGAGTGTTAGAAAGGCTACTACAGAAACAGTGGTGTATGAGAAGAGAGGAGTGGAGTGTGAGGAGGAGGAGAGAGCAGCGGGTTAGTCATCTAGTACTGAGAAACATGATTGAGATTATGCTGTGCATCCTCCCTCCAGTAAAAAGTGCAGTGTCAGCTTGATGCAGTAAGCTAGCAAGACTCTGTGTGGCTGTTTCAGTGTGAACTGAGCGCGTGTGTGCCTGTATGTGTGTGTTAGTGGTAGATTGTTGACCATGAACTAATTGAAACCAGTTAGGGTATAAAATATTCATAAATAAACATAAAAAACCCAAATTAAACGTGCATGTACAGCATATAGGAATATAAAATACTAACAATAATGTTTTTGTCAAACTTTAAACACTCTAAAAGGGGTTCTGGTATCATATGTTGCTTGAAGTTGAAGTGACTCTCTGATCTCTTGTCAAATACTACATATTTCTACATAGTATTTATGACACATTGTGAAATTCAAAGCACTTCCTCTTGTGGTTGTGAATATCAGATTTTTGGTACAGTCGATGCCATTTTTGCCACAAAATCAGGGTCTATGTGTGTCAGTGTGTGTGTGTGTGTGTGTGTGTGTGTATGTGTGTGTGTGTTAGTATCCACTGGGAGGCAGTGCTCCTCTACAAAGGAGATACATTGTGAGCAGTTTGTTCAGTTTCTGGGAGCCATCTGGAGCTGACATTAAACACACATAAACAAACACTCAGCCATTAACAAGCTATAGCACCATTAAAAGCAGGGCAGCTTGACGGAGAGGGCGAGGAAACACACATCAGCTTCTGCACACATGTCAGAGGCAGCTGAGCCTTTTTATCACATACTGAAACTGATTTCAACTTGAAACTGCTGTCACTTATTTGTGTGTTCTGTTTTTTAAAGCAGTCCAACGAGGGACATTTACATCCCAACACTGATAACATAAGTAAAATCATTCTATCCTTTCTTTTCTAGTTTACCTTCAATATGACGCTGGTTCACACATTAATTGCAATCACATTCAATATTTTGCATCATGTTTTAAGAGCAATGACCCATATTGAGGCCATAAAAACATATAAATAGTTTTCTTTTGAAGGTAAGAAACCTTTAAAGTCATTATGACTAAAAGGACAGGTGGTTGTTTGTGCTAGAGATTAGTTTTTCCTTTAAGGTAAGGTACTACATCCACCAGTTAAAGTTTGCTAAGCCCCGCCCCCCTTAGTTCAAGTTACCTGTCTGTCAGGCTTTCTATTCTCGCACGGCATATCTGCAGTTTACAACAATAACTGTGTTACCACCAGAACTTCTTAGTGACTGCTTAGAAAGCATTGGTTTTGATGGCTTAAAGATTTTCTTAGCCATAGCTAGCTAGCTAATTAAGCTGATGTTATCTTTCAGAGTTGGTTAAAAATACTGTGACCATAAAAATGTTTTATATCTATGGCAGTTACCAGCTGACTTTTAAATGTTTCTTACTCGTTTAAAGGACAATCTTGCAAAATGCTAATTAATAAAAATACTAAAAGAGTGAGGCTAAAGCTAACAGGTCCTAGACAAACACTCATCATCCTCAGGTGATCCATGTAAAAATCATGAAATGAAAGACAACGTCTTGTTCTTTTGTTTCAGTGTGGCACTAGCTGGTCCTGTAAGTCTGTAAGTCCCCATTTGGCTGCTTAGGTTGACTTGTTCATGTTTTCACTGTGAGCGTTACAAGAGAAAAGGCTTCTAGCGTTAGGACTTTTTCTGGCAAACATACCGCTACTCCAGGTAATGAATTACTCCACACAACGGGGAATACTACACAGTGGATATGCTTGTCATAAATGGGGCTTTTCTTCATAACAAACGTAGTAATGTAGTTAGTTAATGATATGCTAACTCTTTGCCTTGGAAGTAATGCTTGGTTGCTGCTGTAGGTTGTAAGCTAGTTAGCCAATAGTTAACAACATACATTAGAGCAGATAAACATTTAATATCTTACACTTTTGCTCGTTTTTGTTTTTCAGAAAGGCTAAATAAAACTGTTCAAATCTTTATACAGAGCATTGTGCCTACCACAGCCCCAACTTCAACATAGCTTCTGCATTGTATGGTTCTACTGGTTGACGAGCCTCAGCAGTTTGTCATATTTGAGCTAAGAACGGGTCATCTTGATTCTGGGATTTTAATCTAATAGTGAGAGAAGTGAGTACTAGATTACACCTGCAGGTATTTACCAGAAGCAGCACATCAAAAGCCTGTATGAATTCCTACTACTACTCTGACTTATTTGCTGCCTTACCTGGATGCTTAGGCACAGTCAAGCAATTCATCATTTTTCTGACTATTCCAGAGCACCGCGACAAACCAATTTCTGACTGTGACAGGGCTTAGCAATAACAACACTTTTGCAACAATTTGCAGTGACCAAGCATTAAGGGGAAGTGTCAAGAAGAACATATACCTGGGCCCCTCCCATCTCCCCATGGCAAGGCTGGTCTGGTCTCAAACACACAGGCAGGGAAAGCATGCACAGGCATGAGTGTGCATTCATTATGCAGTCAGATAAATGGTCTGTAGGGTAGAGTGCTTCTTATAGGAATGCCCATCCCCAATTTCTGTCAAGGATTTATTTGCCCCTTTTCAGCACAGCCATGCCTACAGCCATAGGAAGAGGGGTCAGGATGGGTCAGAAGGGTCGGACGCCCCTGCCAGTAGCCTATATTATGGCTCATGCTCGCTCTGCCCGCCAATTGGTTTTCAGGGTCTGCATTCATTCTCAGAATTAGAGTACTGATGCAGGATCAGCAGCCAGCTGCCCTGGGACCGCTTAACCACAATGAGCTGCGAGGCAAGAACTGATAGTGGGTCTGAATTCCTGTTCTGATGCTGTGAATGAGCACAGACCCAAAAGTGTGAAGGGGAGACAATAGTAGTGACCCATGCAGCAAAATCCATCACCCAGCAAGCCTTACCCTGTCCTTCACTATGAGACACTTCGCAAGGGGAGAGGACAGACAATGGACAAAGAGTTAGTAATGGTGTACACTGGAAAGAAAACCTGCTGAGGACACACTTGTTCCAGGTGGCTGCATCCCACACAGTACAGTAAATGCTCGGAGAAACCAAAGTTAACAAAAACTATGAACTATCAGGGACTCCCTCTGTTCAGTTAAGTCAGTAATCCATAAGTGGATTTGAACAAACACTGGCTCCGTTCCAATCCGATAGCCCCGCTCTCTTGCATCTGCAGTTGTTGGTTTTTCACCCTATTTTGCTTTCAGGAGGGAAATTATAGGTCTGACCAACATGGAAGAAACTATACTACGAAATATTGCGCATCACCTTTTTGGGCTAGAAGTCAACATGCTGTAAACAGACAAGAGAGAGCTCAGCTCTGGATTTGAAAACAGCCAGGGTTTTTTTTTTTACCTTCAGCTGGCACAAACATCACTTTCACAGCACACAGAGAGAGAACACAAAAAAAAGATGCTAACCACTTTGTCCTCCTTTGTGGCATGCAGTCCAGGTAGCAGTGAGAGTTGAGAAAAGTGAGGGTGAAAGTGAAGCAAGAGAGGAAAGGAGAGAAAGAAATGAAAGAACATAAAAAGATATAAGAAATAGAGATGCAGAGAGGGGGATTTGTGTAGTGGGATATTGGACAGATTGTGGGAAAATAAGGGGGGAAAAACAAAGGAGAAAAAGGGGAAAAGAGGACGTGGTGCAAACATTTGTTAATTACATTCTGCAGAATTGACACACATACTTCATATTCAGTGAAAGAGTGTGAGGCGGTGGGGACAGCAGTATGCGAATGTATGTGACCACTGACATGTTCGGCTGCAGCGACATGCATGACCCAGCTTGGCATGACTGATTGGTGTGACTCATGACCTGTGACAACATCGGGATGTGCCACAGCTCCTCAGCACAAAGAGGAAGCTGGGACACCAGAAGCAACATGGACCAAATTCTTTCATGACCCTTCTCTTTACTAAAACCTCTGTCTATACGCTCCCATAAAACTCTGTCAAGGTACTTTCTAACTTTCTAATTTTTTCTAATTACGTGTTAAAGACACTTTGTTCCTGGCTTGTGCTGAAAGGGAAAAAAATGGTTTGAATTATCTTTAAGCTATAATATATTTTTTTATATGATATTATCTTTTTTCTACCTCAGGTTACAAACTAATTAGTTCAAAGAGGTTGTTGATTTTATGCTGGAGTGAATGTAAATACAGTGTGATGATTTATTATTGCTAAGCCCTCTTTAACACTACAATATGTCTGTTATAATGTCAAGCAGGGGCAAGGCCTTTTTTCATTTTTACAGAGCCCTACATTGCTATGCATATAGTGAATCATAAAACGTCATCTGAGAATTTATATTAAAGCGTCTTTCAGTATATTCAGACGATATCCACCTCGGAGTCCCTATACAGTGGAAGTGAATGTAAATTCATTTGTGGTTCATGGTATTTTTTCAAAATGACATTTGTGAGATTTTGGAACTTTTTGAAAATATTTCAGCAGTATTTCAAAACCTACCTTTTTGTGGTACTATCGTAATGTTTTTAAATGGCATTGGTTATTTTTTGTGGTACTGTGGCATTGTTTCAGAAGGAAAATTTGTTTAAAATAAATTTTTTGTGGCACTGTGTTACCATCACGAAAGGTAAGATTACATTTGAAAAAGTCTTCAGTTACACAGCTGTTTTGATGGGGACTATTTCTTTGGCAGAAGGTAAAACGAGATATTTCAAAGCCTGGACCAAAACAAAGCAAAGCATGGCTAAATGCGCCTAAAGGCAGATAAAAATTGCTTTTAAAGTAAAAAAATGAAAATAAATAAAAAACCCTCTGTTGCATGTAGCCCATTCATATGGATACATCTGATGAAGAAAGCTGTTGCACATACAGTAAATATACTGTGTACATGTAATTTAAAAACTGCTAACTAGAGGAAAACACAGTGATCTGGGGTAGACGAGCACACTGTACACAGGGGAAGGTTTTCCAAATCTAACACTTTGCTATTCTGATTGGCTGGCCAATTCCTCCAACACACACACACACACACAGAAATGAAGGACAATTTACTTGTTGTGTTCTCTTATCTCCTCTAAGTTGTTAAGTGATGCAACAAATCTTAGATGGAACAATAATAAATAAAGTAGTGGTGTTAATAGAAATCCTTGTGAAAGGCTGGGGTAAGTGCTGAAAGTAAACATATGTTTGGAAAATGATCTTATATTGTCATTTACAATCATTTTTACTGTTTAATTGCATCCCCATGTGGTAAGTGGATACCTCTGTAATTATGTAATGTAAAGGAAGCAGGTATTGAATGTGTTTTGTACACCCAACTAATTTCACAGGACACACGTGTATTTGCTTCATTATGTTAAAGTGTGCAGACACACAGATTTGCATAAACATGTCCACAAACAAATCCAATAAGAGGGGATATTTTCCTGGCATATGGCGATACACATGAAACAATGATCTTTCTTTTGACAAAGTTAAATTATTTAGGCCCCTTAAATTCCACTAAAGTGATGCTTAGTATTATCCCAAGGAATAAAGTTCAATATTAAAACATTCATTATTCAAAAATACTGATTGATGTTATTTTGAGCCCACCTTCCCCACAAATAAATCCTTTGCTTTATCTATTTTTATTCATAGATTGTATTTACACCATGCTAGTCGTGTCTGTTTATTTCCATGTAACTGCCTGCTGTGAAAGTAATATATCATGGCTTTACCAACGGGGATAATATCTTTATCCCCCATTCTCACTGGCCTTTGAGATTTGCATACGTGCAGTCCCAGTGTGAGTTCACGGCCAGCTGGGCTGGGCGGATACTGAACAGATTGGGGACCAGCAGGCCACGGGTGGAGGACCTAAGTCAGGTAAGATACCCGGGAGGAGGTCCTGTCTCTTGGGTTGGAGGAGAGCCCAGAGAATGCTTGGATGGAAGAGGACCAGGTCTCTAAATAGTGCAAACACGTTATGGTTTATGGATGGAGGCCACATTGATCAAACCTGTATGAGATATGGTGTGGGCCTTTATTTTGTATTAGTGTGGCCTTCAGTGCATTGTGGGTTTAACTTGTTTATTTATTTGTTTGTTCTTGTTTTTAACTATGCTATGTTCCCCAGAGAAGGAAGAATACTGGCATTGATGATCCCCTGACCACCAGCAGGTCATAACTGTGACCCACACAGTGAAATAAACTATAAATTTGAATTTTGGACATTCATATTTTCCTCTAGTGCCATCTAGTACCAAATATTTGCAAAAAGAATGACATTCCCATCAGTTGTACTTTGTTTTTAGTGCTAATTAGCAAATGTTAGCTTGCTAAACTAAGATTAATCATCAACATGTTAGCATTTTTACTGTGAGCATATGTTAGCTTGCTAGCTGGACTCTTTTTTGAATTATTATCATAACTGTCTCACTTTTGCTGCCACTCTCTACTATGTAATTTAATCAACAGAACAAAATATTGTTTAATGGCACCGGAACACACCACTAAAAACCAAACTACCAATACACTCACTGTCTGTAGGCTTAAACCTACAAATTTTTACAAATATGGCTAAGTACACGTTTTCCCTTTGTCACTGGAGTGGTAAAATGTTGCATTTGCATTTGGAACGAATGTGAGCACATCCAGAGTTACTTGAAACGTTAACGTTGCAGTTAAAACACCTAGTCTTGCTAGCAACAACACAAGCTGTATATGTTTTTGGAACAAAGTGAGTATAAAGAGATTCAGCAAAGAAGTGGAGTTTTGGGGGTCATTTAGATGCTGTTAAACTAGGTTTCCATTGGAATCCATTCTAAATATTGCAAATACAAGCTAACTACAGCTGCCGTCCTATTTTCAGTATGGTGAGTTTATGGTATGGTTTTCTATATTTCTTTAAATATCCTTAACCTTGTTACCCTCCTCCCCTCTCTCTTTCTCACTGGTCCTGGTCTTTGTTTGGGCATGTTGCTTGAGAAGGTCAGCACTGTCACTGTCTCACATGCTTGGTTGATGGCAGTCACAGGAGACACAGGACAACATGCTGCTACTGGTGTGCTTTCACGTTCAAGTGAGCTAAGGTGCTTCAATTTATAACCATTCCACATTACTACAGCCTCAGAACTAAAATGAGCCTCGAAGGGCCTATGACTGGTGCCAAGCCATTCATCCAATACACTTTGGTCTCACCAAAGTGTGACCAGGAAGCAACAAAGCAGACGGTAACAAACACAGGAGCAGAAGGACCAACCGTACATCAGCTACAGCAGGAATGAGGTGATTGTGAGAGGTAGGAAGAAAAAGGGGGAGGTCAGAGGTGAGGTTTCTCACATTGTTGGAGCGCAGAGAGACCCGCCCTCCACAGCGGGCGCAGAATTTGGTCTGGCAGTAGGAGCAGGGGTGGCCGCAGCCGTTGGCAAACTTGGTCTTGCGGCAGATGCCGCAGGTGGGCGCGTCGTCCTTCTGCTGGGTCTGCTGACGCCTCGTCTCAGCACCGATGCGACGCACCTCCTGTTTGTAGCTCTCAAACTGCTGGTGCAGTGTTCTGAGAGGAGAGGAGAGAAAAAGATCGCCCATTATTGGTACATTATACATTCACAAACTTTTTGTACCTGATAAACCTCAGCGCTGCTTAGAGAGATCTTCCTGTATAAATATCCTTACATTTATAAAAACATCAACAGAAAAGGACGTGGTGGAAATTATGAATAACTGAATAAGTTTTGAATAAATAAATCAGAAACGAATGCAACGTTATGCATGCGCATGTTTGAGAACATTTCAGCTAAATAACTGGCAATTAGAGCACCACTTGAAAGGTGCCTTTATAATCATACACGCAATTAAATGAAACTTTAGCTGAGTTTTGCACTCGGTGGCTCGCAGCCTTTCCCCTCACTACTCTTCCCGGGATGCCTGGAAATAACCCCAGTGTGAATTGCAAATCAGGCCATGTGAAAACAGCCACAATGTTGTCTCAACAGAACTGTCAAAGGAATACTGCATTAGCATACCATGGCTCTCATATAGGGGACCCAGACAGGCACTTTAATTACCTCGCTGAGTGAGAGAGAGATAGAGGGGAAGGAGGTGGCTTCATTCACAACTTAGCAGCCAATTTGTCTATTTGTGCAAGCAGACAAACTCTACTTATGTCTCCAGCAACAGCGACTTTACAGTTGTGTCTGCAAGTTCTTTGTAAAAAGAAACACATCAGAACAGTGCAGTGTGTCGACATTCCTAGTTTTGCACATTTGCTGAGGAAAACATTTGAAATTCCTTCTAAATCTGTTAACCATAAAAAGAAAGTTGTGTGTGGAAAGCCTAGCTACAGCTCATACAATAAGCGTACGTATAGAAATTAATATAAGAGATTTAATTAATTAATTAATTAATATTCTTGATGTCAACGACAATTTCCTGTATTTTATTGCAAAGTCACAGAGCATAGACATTGCTGAAAGTTTGCAGGACACTGAACCCTCTGAGTGAGAAAATCTGAGAAATTCTTAAAATATAAGTGTGATAGAGCAGTCGATACATTTCGGATTATTCATTCAGTTTATAAAATGCCAGAAAATATTATTGCAAGGTCCGAGATCCCAACATTAAAATTGCTGTCTGTCCAACAGTCCAAAAAAAAGACAACAACATTCAGTTTACACTGATGTTCAACTAGATCACCTGGGTCTATTGAAAGCAGACATGTCCTCACGTCTGTAGTGCTCGGCTGCTGGGTAGGAAACAGGCAGAAAACATAACACCTGATCTGCTGTCAGCAGATTTATGTTGTAGAAACATCCTTCACCATGGCCCATCTAAAATACAGGGACAATGCTGTGTCTTTACAGAAGACATCTGAGTTGGAAAAAAAGGTCTGTCTTTGTCAGTCTGTAAAAGTCGCCAAATAGAAACTTTCCAAGGCCAGGAAATGAGTGGACAGAAGCCAGTCGTACATTCCTCTTCGCTAGCTGTCTCTGGTCAATGCTGGAGCAGAGACAGCAGACTGCACACTGCTGCCACCCTACAGAGCTGGAACAAGGAGGTGACTGGTGGACAGGGACACATTAGGCCAATCAGCTGACAGGGAATAGTTGGAGCAGGGACAGCGATTTTGTGACGTGGGATGTTGAATGAAAAAAAGTAGTGAGAAACTTTTTCTTTTTGTCAAAACACACATTGATGTCAAGGTTAGTAAATGAAACATCCTGTGTAACACACAGCTTACACATCTTTAGGCTGATCTGTTGAGTATTATCAAGTCTAATATGCATCGTTCTCAAATATTTGGTATGTTGTGTTTAACTTGAAATGTTGAAGTTTTGTAATGCCTGAAAGGGACTAGCTAGCCTGGGGGCTCAACTTCAAAGCATCAGTGCCATCTATAATGCAGAGCCAGGGAACTTGAAATCCACTCAAATGAGTTAACCTAATAACCATCCTCGCTGCACCGGCGTTTTATACCATTACACCCATTCTGATCTCTTTATCCATCACCAGTTATGGCTGTGCTTGACTGAGGAAGACAGTGTGAAGCTTTAAACAGATACTGTGATAAAGCGTCCAGTGGAATCTAGTACTCCTCAGACACAGATAAAGGTTTCAAGTGGAACGTGTCTGCACATTCACATATGCTCACGAAATGTATGAATTTGAATTACACGTGCATGTTTTCTTGAGCTAATGGTCATAACTAATGATAAGTGGACAAGGGAGTTGACACAAACCTCAGCTAAACGGACCCGTACGTACTTCAAATGGAAAAAACAACATGACACTGCTACAGCAGCCACGTCATAAATGTGACCTCTGACCCCAAGGAGCTATCTATCCTGCCAATGGGAGTGCAGGGGCTGAGCCAAGCCCAGGCACCATGGGAACAGCTGTCAGAAACAGAGGGTGCACAGCCGGTTGTCATGGTAACGTGGTGGCGTCATGCGATGGGTGTCAGCGGGTGCCAGTGCACCAGCTGTTCCTGTTCTTAGAGCCACGGTTTCAGCAGTCTTTTCTACCACTTCCACACTTTCAGCAGACATGCACTGTTGAAGCTGCACGGGGAGACTTCTTTAAATGTAAAAATAAAGCTGTGTTATGTAGCCTAAATCACAAAGGAGCTCTGTGGCGGTGAGGAGAGTCTCATCACCTTTGACTTACAATCTCTAGATTGAGGGTGAAACTCAAATGTAAGGTTTGGACAATTTCCAGACCTTAAAACACAAAACTACCTCTTACATGTGCACATGTTAGTGCCACTCAGTGAAACCTGGACAAAACAACATTAGATCTTTCATATTATCTTCTCATATACCTTCTCAAGATACTTCCTTCCATACAACACATAGTCGTTGGACTCAGTGTTTATATAATGGTATTGATTAATGCTGCTTCAAATCATCAAAAACATTTAATTTAATCTAAGACAAACACTACAACTTCATTTCTTTCCTCCAAAATAGAGTTACACACTACATCGTCACTGGTGTCAGTGACACAGATGGTAACATGCTCTCACTCACAGTGCAAAGACAAATGGCAGACTGACACGCTATGAATGGTAGGTTCCATAAATGCATACAGTATTCAGTGACACCTGCATAGCGATCTACTGTGTAAAGATTTAAGCGCATACAAAATGCTTTCTCTCTGTCACACATCCAATATTTAATATTCACACTCTATTAATAGCAATGTGACCGAACAGATTCATGCCCTCTGAGTCAGCCCACAGTTCCCATATTGATCAAAAGTTCCACCCATACATGCGTATCATGAACAGTACCTTTATGTTAATCTTAACCTTGACACAGCAGGGGATGCATGAGTGACCTCAGCCATACGGGTGAAAATGTAATCACTCTACAGGGGAAGAAACTCTCGAAGGCAACAACATGCTCTCGGTGGCCACTCTACTGTGTTCGTCGATTACTGGCCTAAGCCGGGCTGCCTCCCCAGGGGTCAGGAACCATGGCTGGGAACACAGGTGGAGAAGTTTGTGGCGAAGACTCTTTCTTCGGTCACTTTCACTCAAAAACAGGCACATTTGCATCGCTAGTGACTTGCGTGGACAAATTCACAACACCATGACAAATAGGTCAATGTCCATTTTGTAATATTTGTTTTCTCCCTATATTAACAAATTTCTTCAGCTTTCATCCCTCCTGGATGTACAGTACATTAGTGTGTGCAACAAACTAGGCCTGAGAGTTGAACCACACAGGCTCTATTACTTCTACACACACACACAAACCACAGATTAAAAACATTACCACAGAGCTGAATTAACATTTATTTTACACATTAGCTACAACATTGTAAAAGTCATTAGTAATGTTATTGAAGCAACACAAATCAATATTTTTACATTATATTATTTTATATTAAAAATGGGTCATATTTCTATGTAATATGAAGGGGGTATGGGTTGATCATAGTGTCAAACCCACAGGAAATGATCACCCAACTCAGCATTTCCTCTCAGCCCTACGTAGCTTTTAAAGCTATTTTAGCTCATAGTATTGGTTTTCCAGTCCATAGCTCAGCTGTCATTAACTTCACAGGCTGCAGTTTTCAGTGAAAAAGCTCTGATAAATCAACTAGCTGGGGAATATAGTGGCTAAAGAGCCAGACATTTTTAAAGAGTTGTTGGAGAGCTATAAGAAGAATAAATATTGGACTTATATTACCTTGGTGGACAGAAACACAACTCCAATACAACTAATACTGCTCTAACCTAGGCTAAGACCTAAGCTAGCTGACCAGAAACTCAAATATACAACCCAACAAAAACAAAGAAAAGTGATTTCTTTTATGTGTCATTTGTAATTTGACAATACATATAAATAAAATGACCTTTGACTTACCAGAAGGTGTTAATGTCCTCTTTTAGTAAAAGTTTGCTGTATTCTCACAGCCTCTAGCCTCAGCGCTAAGCTAACATGTCCGGACCAGGACCAGTGTTGGCACTGAACACATAAAACAAGATATTAGTTACAGTGCACTACTCATTACTGCAAAAGTAACGTGTTAATGCAACTGGAATGTGTTACTATCTGAGACTGTTAGCATGTGGCAGGCAGACGTGCTGGGGGTCCATGTGGTGTGAACCGGCTGGACTGCGGCTGTCTCCTCTCTCTAGGTCAACACCATGGGGCAGCAGGGACAGCTAGATGTTGGTAAGCAATGCTTTGGGCTTGGGGAAACAAGTAAATGAGCATACATGCACACACTTACATAGACACACGAACATAAACAATGACACAGACAGAAAACACACATGTATGGATTTGCCCTCGCCTAGGGCCTCACATATTTAGCTCAGCATGTCCAAGGACTCCCTCCCTCTTTCTCCCTCTGGTTCTCTTTATCGCTCCCTCTTGTGTCTCCACTCTCTTCACCAGTCACGATGTGGAGTTGTTAATTAGCACCGCTATGAATACATTGCCCAAGGATAGGGAGTGGAGAGGGGAAAGCTGTGTGTGTGTGTGTGTGTAGGGTGGTACTATTTCTGTCTCATCAGCTGATTACTGGTGACACCTTGCAGAAGTCTCTTTCTTAGTTGGAGGAGACACAAGAAGTTAGAAAAAGAAGCAATCTGAATGCCCCAGCCCTTGGCAAAGGGCAGCAGGAGGCGCTCCCATGGTTACTGTTGCTCCTCCTGTAGCAAGCACTGGCAAATTTAGCACTCCTAATTCAACATCTTTGACGTTGCAACGTGTCTCAGATTTCACACAGAAGTGAACAACAGCAGGCTCCTCATTTATAACCGACGGCTGTGGACTTTGTTGGCTGAAATGACAGCTATCGCTAACAGATTGTATGAGCTGTTGCTAGCTTAGCGTAACTTAATGCTAGCACTACCATGGAAGCACTCCATTGCAGTGGAGTTTAATGACTCTTTAAACTGTTTATTTAATGATATATTTTTAAAAGAAACCCCTATAAAAGGGTCTTAAATATGGATATGATGGCTACAAAATGAAATAATGCTAAAATACAGGCTACATGTCCCTCCCCCAGCTGATAGAGCTAGTTAGTTAGTTTGTATTATAATCCAGTATTATTATTCATATTCATCATGGATAGATGGTTTGGAAACTATATAGGCCTATCTACATGTATTGTATATATACTATATAGCTACTATTGAAAAAACGACAAAGATTTATGATTCAATATTTGTATTTTCCAAACAGTATGAGGACTAACCAATGACTTTGGTTTTAGGTGACTTTGGTGTTCTACTCCTGAGGGGCATTCTTCTGATAAAACCTTTCAACCCATTAAATAATGTAGTTAACTAATGACATGCCCACTGTCTTTGGGTTCTCAAGGTTAGTTAGCCGGGCATGCTAACAATCGCAGCTTACATTAGAGCGGATAAACACTGTTAAATCCATTCCTTACATTTTTGCTCTTGTTTTTCAGATTTTGGATTGACAAAAAAAAACAAACAGAACACCCTCCGAACTATTGAGATACGAAATATTGCTCTTATAGCAGCCTCATACACACTGTTTGGACATGTGGAGAAATCCCAAGCTTGACAGACTTGTCATGCCCAGTTAGTGTCTAAGCTATGATTTGACAAGCTCTGTTCAGGGGCGGGGTTTAGCCAACAGTCAATTGACACTAGTGGTTGTACTAAACTGGCTTTTTTCAAAGATTTTCAAACACAGCAAGCATGGTGGATTAATAGTACCAACACTCTATGACAGCATAAATGAAGGGGATGAAGGAAAAGCATCTCTGCTTCTGATAGAGCTAAAGGCCGAGAAGACGACACATATCTTGACACACGCTGTGAGTAGGCAAGAAAAGGAGAAGTCAAGGGTGGAGGCAGAGTGATCAGAAGAGGTAAATGAAAGGGAGCAGACACAGACAGGGAGAAGACGCAGTGGGTTAAAAAAAGCAAACGGAAGGACAGGAAGAACAGGTGAGGAGTGTGTACACACAATCCCAGAAGTCTTTGCAAAAAGAAAGAAAGACAAATGGCTGTGTACTAGGAGGAGGAGGAGGAGGAGGAGGAGGAGGAGGAGGTGGAAGGAGAACAAGTGAAAAAGAAAAGGATGAACAAAAAGAGCCAAGACGGAAACAAGCGTGGGCCAGAGACCAGCGGAGGAGAGAAGCCGATGCATCCGGAGCCACTCTATAAATACCACTTGAGAAGAGGAGTGGATGATGGAAAGAGGATGGAGACAGGATGATGGAAAGAGGAAGGGGGGAAAGAAGAGGAGAGAGGAGAAAATAATAGATAGATCTGCTCAGGAAAACTGGTAGTCAGTTTATAAAAGCATTAGTAATTTATTGGAAATAAAGAATGAGTCACAGAAATCCTGAAAATCTCCATATTTCTGTTGGAGTCTGGTTTGGGAAAATTATGGAACGAAGATAGAAATAAGGAAAGGGTAAAGAGAAGAGCAACAGACGGGTGCTTAACAAAATGCAAACATCTTCTTTGTTTTCTTGTTTGCCTGGCATGATGTTATCCATGATGACTTTTACATATTTGGCTCCCTCCCCTGTCAAAAGGCTAAAAAATGGTACCAACGTCACAATGCTAGCAGAAATAAAGCACCCAGATGGCCAGTGTGTATCCATCTATAGGGCAGCAGTTTCTCAACCAATCTGGTCAATCCTCCCCTAGCTTGATGGGGTTTGACTCAAAGCTGTCATTCCTTCCAGGATCCAACGCTACAGCCACATCTACACCAACTGCTGTAGTCACATAAACCTGCTGTGTTTGTACACAGCTTTAGGGAAGCATTATTCAATTAAACAAGAGGTAAACTGCTGTGTTCTCCATCATTTATTTTTCATAAAGTTTTGGAAGAAAAGAGACCCTTTTACCACTACAACATTTTCCGATTCCTCCTTTGTTTACAACCTGTGCTTCTGTTTAGGGATAGTACAGTTAGGTAAGTCAGCACTCACTGTTATGTAGTCGTATTGTTCACAAAGATTTGGAAGGACTTTAAAATGGCGATCCCACAATTTACAGAGCTAAAGTGGATGAGGGAAGTGTACAGGAGTCAGAATTGGATCAAACCTCTTCCTCTCGTCATTACGATCTGAAAGCTACTCCTTCTAGCGTGGAGTAATACTTTTCCTTTTCCCCTGAGTTTCCCTAAAATTCCCTTTTGTGTATAATTCACTCAAATGAATGCAGATGACAATGTTGGAAAGCTGGTTGATTCGTGACTTTGGTATAGACGGAACTATTATTTCAACTACTGTTGTGAATTGTACATGCATGGTCCCCAGATGATGACCCCGACTGACTTTGGTGACCCCCCCGACTTTTCCTCGTTAGGTTTACTTTTGCAGTTTGTAGTGAAATGTCTCAACAATTACAGAATGGATTACCAGGAAGTTTGGCACAGACATTCATGCTACCCTCAAGATGAATTTTAGGAACTTGGTTGATCCCCTGACATCGTGCACCATAATGAGGTCAAAGTTTCAGTTCATGCAGTACGATGGCTTAGCATCGAATACCTGCTAACGCTAAGCTGTGCTTTGTGTTTAGTGCTAATTAGTCAATGTTACCATGCTAACACACTAAACAAAAAATGGTAAGCAATACCTGCTAAACAATAGCATTTTATAACTGTCATTGTTAGCATCTTAGCTTGCTGACGTTAGCATTTAGCTCAAGATAAATCGTGGCTATCAAACTCTTTCAGATGCTCCCCTCTGGCAAGAGGCTGCGGTCCATCAGGACCAAAACCTCACGCCATAAAAACAGTTTCTTCCCTTCCGCAACCTCATCAACATGGCCCGGGACCCCCGATGACTCTGACACTGGTTCACCCATAACCTCCCCCACACACACACGGACACTACACGTTATATTAACGTTGTCTAAATGCTTCATTGCACAGCTCTTCTTCTTCTTTTATTATTATTGTATACTGTATATTTTGCTTTTATTTAAATCTTTATTTTTTTTTTTTTTCTGTATAT
>JAVQJD010001098.1:0-13292 GCA_036023655.1 Nannoperca australis
GTGCGTGCGTGCGTGCGCGCGTGTTTGAAAAATGACCGTTTAACAGTAAAAAGCTTGAATTTCGACAGAAACTGTCCTATGAGGAGCGTATGGCTCGTAGGCTGCTGGGTCCCGACAACGCCACCTACATGTTTGACCAAGACAGTCTTTCAGACTCGCAGCTCGACCAGGTACGACAACAAACTTTCATTCAGTCAGCGGACGTCACAGTCGTTGAACATCCTTCAACCTGGACTTTTAAAGTCGCCGTGTTTCAGATTGTACTGATGTCTGTGCAGCGTTTACCTCGCTGCACAGACATTTCCGTTGGCTCTGGTCCACAACCCATTAGCTTTCGTTTTGCTGTCAAGTAAAAGCTGCTCATTATTACCATCATTTGGGTTTGAATGGCTGCACGGGGAGCCCGTCCCCCTCTCAGGGCCTCCTGATGGGCTCTCGAGCCCAGAGCTGAAAAAGCCTGCCAGTACAATCAGCAGCCCCAGTGAGCTGTCTCTGTGTGTGTGTGTGTGTGTGTGTGTGTGTGTGTGTGTGTGTGTGTGTGTGTGTGTGTGTGTGTGTGTGTGTGTGTGTGGGTGTGTGTGTGTGTGTGTGTGTGTGTGTGTGTGTGTGTGTTGTGTGTTGTGTGTGCAGCCAGCCAGCAGCCAGATTGCTATTTCCCCCCTCTGCCCCTATAGAAAGGCCTGGATATTCTCTGGATGAGGGTGTGATGTACAATTGAAGGGCAGGATTGAAACTGATTACCTTGTTAACTCCTGGCACCCACTGGCAGCTTGAAATAGACCTGAGCGCCAGGGCCTGATTTGCAAATGAATTACCTCTCGCCTGGCCCTCCCCTTCCCCTCCCCTCCATTCCCCCGTCTTCCTCCCTCTCCCTCTCCCTCGTTCTTTTTCTTTTTTTTTTTTTCGTCCATTCGGTGCCAAGATCATCTTTTTATATTGTGCCATGACAGATGCTGTGCCGGGCTGCCATTGTTCCCCATCAGTTTTTCTGGGGCCGCGACGAGAGCCAAAAGATTTCCACATGTGATTTTAACACAAGCCCCCCACCCGCCCCCGCCGTATAGCCCAGTGCTTTATTCTTTGTGTACCAGTACTGCAAT
The DNA here is from genome assembly GCA_036023655.1 of Nannoperca australis. Lineage (NCBI taxonomy): Eukaryota > Metazoa > Chordata > Actinopteri > Centrarchiformes > Percichthyidae > Nannoperca > Nannoperca australis. Next base: position 1,101 of record JAVQJD010001098.1, read on the forward strand.
CTACGGAGTTTTTGGAGCAGGCGGAAATGTTGGGGAGTGTCATTGTCTCCCTCTCAATAATGGAGAGGTATTTCTCTGATTAGGAAAGGTTCTAATTGGGAGGTATGAAAAGGGCCGCCGGCTATTGAAGAAACCGCGGGGAAATTGATTGCTCTCCATGTCTCCCTTTTGCTTTTTCTCTCTCTGTCTTTGTCCCGCTCTCCCTCTATGTAACACACTAAAAAGAAGTCAATTTTCTTTCAAACTTGGCCCCAGAATTCAATTCCCTTCAGCAGTGAGTTGGTGTGTATAGGCCGAGGGGAGGGGAGATATGGGCGGCCCGTAGGGACACGAGCTTGGTCTGTGATGTTCTATGTGTATTTTAAATACTTTTTGCGAATGGATCTGTGAGTTGTTTCAGTTCATCAACCATGACCTGCGGATGCTTGATGCATTTTGTTTAATAGCTAAATAAATGTGAACATGTGCCAGGTCCAAAGCACAGGCACAAGGCCCCATCTGCCTACTTCTCTAAGCACCAAATCTTTTCTTCCGTATTCAAAATGTGAATGTTTTGTTGATTAGATTGCTTCACGCAAATCTAATATTCAGAATGGTATGTTGTGAAATTTGAATGTCAAAAAATGTAGCCGGCTTATACTGGAGTTTTGAGGCCAATATTGATGGCAATATGTGGAGATTAAACAATATTTTACATTGTAAAAATCAACTTGTCAGTGCTTTCTGGACAAACTATGTAATGGTGACACAGTTTCTAAATGTTGTTGTTTCTGTCCTTCAAAGCCAGCCGTATGAATGCAGTATGGCAGCCAACATAGTTATCGATACTGATGTAGCTAGCTAGTTATATCTGACTGGAAGATTTATCGTCTGGCTCCAGAAAAAAGACAATACTAAAGTATTCACAAGGACAGAAAGTCACCAGTTCACACAAAAACAATTTGATCCGCATCATCGGTACTGTGACTCTCATCTCCATAATCGGTCCCTTCTGCCCTTCCCTTCTTTTAAATGTTGATTATCCTCCTGATTCAACAAACCGGCAGTCTTAAAATTGGTTTTATTGTTACTGACAGTCTCGTCTTTGTAAAGGCGGCCCAAAATTCAATTACGTCAAAATTCTCTGTGTAGGATAAACAAGTGGTGTTTGGTTTGAAGGTACTGCTCGCACAGTAGCCATAAAAGTGCTTATTATGAAACATTCTCAAAAGATTTGTACCTCTGGTGCAGCGTGACAATACACCTGTTTCTTATTATAAATTATATCGACTAAACATGAGACACACACTCTTCTGTTGTGAAAGAAATCTTGCAAAGTTTTAAGAATTTTCCTCCTTAAATTCCTGCTCCACAAGTGTTTCCAGCACTTTTTTTCACTTGTGTGCTGCACATGACCAGGTGTCAGATATAAAACACATATGAACAGGTGTGTGTGTGTGTGTGTTTATCACAGAGAGCAGAAAGGCTAGCCATAAATCAGCTTCTTCCTTTCTTATTCCTCCTTTTCTGACTTTTTTTTTTTATTGACTGCACTTAACCCTCCTTCAGAGAAACATAAAGTGCTGAATTTGTTAGCCCCATTTTTAATGGACTGCTTTTCTCCACCATTTTGGGATTATGCTAAAGTAGAGCCCCCTCGTTTGGGAAAGGGGGCAGCTTGTGTACCCGCGAATGTATGCGCCTGTGTGTGTGTGTACGCATGCCGAATTACATAGAAAGCATAGAAGCATAAGTCTATGTTTTGTTCCCTCTTGTGTGTTCTTTATGGAAGAGTGACAGGCCCTGACTTACCCCTGCATTATCCCATCCTGTGAGTCTGCGAGTGTGTGGGTGTGTGTGTGTGTGTGTGTGTGTCTCCCCCCAGCCGTCCTCTTAGCTGTATAAAACCCTGAGAGGTAGCTCTGATGGTACACACACAAGAATACAATTTCAATTTCAATTGGCAGCCCTGTTAAAAAGGAGCTATGGAGATGGCAATCAGGCCTGGGGGAAAGCTGAGCTCCCTGTATTATTGTGCTTTTGTGTGTTGCGTGCATGCGTGTGTGTGTGTGTGTGCGCGTGTGTGTGTGTGTGTGTCCCTCGACTGCTTAATATCAAGCTTTTGCCTTCTATTAGTTAAACAGGCAGATGTCACTGATGTGGACTGTGTATTAGTGCTGTGTGTTTTTATATTTGTGTGTGAGAGTGAGATTGTGAGTATGCTTGCTCTGGTGTCCCCATCACATTGACTCTTTAATAAATACGCCTGCCGTCCTATCAGCAGTCAGACAACATATGAATGCTCAATGACACGCTTGACAAGGCATGCAACTGTGGCAAATGGGGTGAGCGCACACACACACACACACACACTCACACACTCACACACACTCACTCACTCTCTCTTATGAATGATGTCTCTTTTATAGCGTTACAGTGTCCTGTCTTCCCTTTGCTGCTTCTCTTTTTTTGGCTCCTCTCATCACTATCTGACTGATATCAAGTTGAGGGCTGAGAGGCTGTCGTAAGCCAAAATGTTTTTTCTGCAGCTACGTTATACCAAGAGAAAGAGGGGAAATGCTGTGTAGTACTTAAGTTTTGGTCACAGGTTTGTTATTATTCTCTTGTAGAAAGTTATATGTGGTCCAACACAGCTTCAGTCTGGACCCCTGCTGACCCTTCAACACAACTATTTTTAAATGATGTGGTGGTCTAGGCATGTCAAGATTAAACACATAATTAATCTAACTATTTTGATAATTGATTTTTGTTTTTATTTTTATTTTCAAGCTAAATTGCCAAACATCCCATAACTCCGGCTTCTGGATTGTGACAATTTTCAGTTTTTCCTTGTGTTGTGTGTATGAATTGCCTATCTTTTGATTTTCAAGTGTTGATCTGACAAAACGAGCAATTAAATGCTGCCATCATGACATTTTTAAGGGCATTCATTACTATTTTCTAACACAAGGACTAATCGATAAATTCGGAAACTAATTGCCAGATTAGTCTCTAATGAAAATAATCGGTTCCATAATTTGTTCCATCTCTAAATGTAAAAAATCGAGTTAAACTTGTTTGCCTAAAAACAAGTTTCACTATATACTATATATAGTTTGAATGTGCCAATATTTTTAGGATGGATGCTTTTAATGTTGCTTAAAGGTCATTGCGAGACCTTGTGGTTCACTAGTGTTTATAAAGTATCCACAAATCTCATACATGGTAAAGAGAGTATGATGGAGCCATTACAGGGACACAAACAGCCGTTGGTGTTGAGTTTTTAACTATTTTAGTATTTAGTAGTATTACATTTATTATTAATACATTTTATACAATATTGGGAAGCCAGTAGTAGTGAAACGGTTAAAGCTTCCACTCTCAGGACAGCAGACCTGAAAGGTAATGCATGGCTGATGAGTGCAGGACTAATGGGCAGCTCTGTTAGCTGGAAATCAAATGACTGCCTCTGCATTTTAAGTCCCTCTGTCGCCGCCATTGACTGACTAAAGATATTTATCTCCGCCGTGTCAAGGGGTGGGGGGAGGAGGAGGGTTCAAGGAAAGAGAGGAAGAGAAAGAAAAAGAGAGGGGGGCGAGGGCATCTTAGAAAACCTGAAGACCTAATGCAATTATTAGAAACTTGACCGCAAATGACAACTCATCTGGTGCCCGCTCTGTAATTAATTGTCTGCTATCGGGAGCGCAAGGGTTTGGGAGGGTGAGGGAGAGCGAGCAGAGAAAGAGAGGCAGGCGGGTGATTGGGAGAGGTCAAAATGACGGGCGAAGAGAGGCGCAGGGAAGGTAGATGAGGTAAGATGAGGCAACAGCTTAAAGATTCTCGTTAAGAGCGCTGGAGACAGAAAAGCGTTTGGACTCGGTGAAACAGAACATGTGCTGTGAGTGATGGAGGCCGAGAGAATACACGGGTGAGACGGCGAGAGGAAAGAAGAATGCGATTGGAGTGGATAAAAGAAGGAGAGGGGAACAAAGGAGCTGGAATGAGAAAGCAGAAAAGTGCAGACAGTGTGATGGATCCAGTGACCACGTTAAATTGGTCAGTATTGACCTTGCCGGGGCTCAGTTTAACACTCACACTTGTTTGTCCAGTTTTGCTTAATTGACCTTAGATAACTAATTACAATTTCCTGCAACAACAGTACATTAATCTCTCTCTGGCTCTGGCTTTCGAAGGGAAAACAGTGGTAGTCTGCATACAAAGTATTGCAAGTAATGAGGCAACTTTACCACCTTCAAGATCTCCATTACACAAAAATGCCGAAAAATAGTGACTGGAATCTCTTTTGCCTGACATTCAAGGTCAAGGAGTTACGTAAGAACATTTTTGAGAGCTTACAATATTTCCGTTTGTTGGATGTGCACATAACCTTCTTTGAGTGAGTTTGTCATTTCATAGATCTCAGGTTCACGAACAATTCAATTTTATTTATATAGCGTCACCAAAACTATATGACATGCAGCCTAATGTGAAACATGAAAATATAACATTTTGTTGTATATAATATATTATTCTTGTGGGAACACGTGCTTGATGTCTCAAAACATCACGTACTTGTTCCCTTTTGTGTAGGTCAAGGGAGACTTTTTAACTAGCACAGCAGGAAAAAACAGGTGTAAATAATAAAATCAATGATGGCTGAATTCCATTTAGCTGCTTCAGTTTCAGGGTCCTGGTGTTGTGCATTTTAGCTCACAATCGCACGGTCACGGGGTACTGGAACACTTGGACAGAGCACGGCCATTGTTAATGTTATCATGTGCTTTTCCTACTATTAAAAAGTCCAAAATGTCTCTTGTGGAAAAGGCAGATTGTAGCAGGTTCTTCCTAACTGAAGTTATTTAACCATTTTCACTGCAGATATTTTGACTTTGCAAAGCAGGAAAAGCACAGGTAGAATTGGTAACATTAATGACGGCTGCATTCCATTTCAGAGAGCCAGTTCCGGGGCTCTGGAAATTATTTATTAAAACATTATTAGCTGCACTGGTCAAAATGACTATCAGTGATGCAGTAATTCTTATAGTACATACTGTAGGAAAAATAAAAGTCTGATTTTAACTTGACTTACTTACCTACGTACGCTTGTAAATGCATATATTAATATTTATAATGTAAATAGCACTAAGTGATATTCTTAATGTGGCACCAGTTTCTTAATTGAGGACGAGCTGAAGTATGACTGCCATGCCTTCACAGCATGCCTAAGCCTGTCACAGCGTATCAGGACATCACTGTCTGCCTGCTTCATTCCTGACTTTCCATGTTTTCATTTGATCTCTCCTTCCATCACTCCCCTCCCTCCCTCCTGCTGTGTGCCACTGCTATAATGTGCTCCTATGGTTGTAGTAAGCAGGCCACAGTGTCTCTGAGGCCTTGTGCTACACCACCATTACTATCTGGCTTGCCTCCACTACAAATTGGATGAACAGGCACTGACACATTTTCAATATTATTACATTAAACCAAGTGGATTTTGATTGAAAACCTAATATTGGCCTAATGCAAAACATCAATCATGGCAAGTATATTAATTATTTAATATTGTGGCGTAATTCAAAAATCGATGCTGCCTCTGCGTTGAAGGCACAGAGAACGGAGGGAGGGAGAGGGAGGGAGAGGGAGGGAGGGAAGAGAGAGATAAGGAGAAAAGGAAAGCGCTGTCCCTGAAGACCTCGGCAGATTATATGATGTTTTGAAAAGAGAGATGAGGATGTAAAATGGTGTGCATGCGTGTGCGTCTGTGTCAGCTGTGTGCGTCTAATGGATGGAGCGATCCCTTCGGCCCCGGCGCGAACAGTGCTGGACAGCTTGCCCTTGATAAAGTCAAGACAACAGATGACAGAGTGGGAGATTAAATGCAAGTGAAGAGCTTAATAAAGGCTGAATTACAAAAATAAAAGACAAACAACAAAGATGTGGTTATGAAGAGGAGTGCGAAAGGGGGAGCGAGAGAGAGGGGAAGAAAAAAGCAAAGGGAAATGAGTGGAGGAGGAGGGATCGAGCGCTGCGTCTCCCCTGTGTTAGATTGTTTCTCACTAATTGCGCTTCATTAGCGGATTACACACACTGTCACCACGGTAACAAATGTCTTGCTGTCTGGTTGCCGGGCGCCCGTCATGTATAATGAATGTGGCGGGGTGTTTGTCAGAATGTAATGTAATTACAGCTAGATGAAGTTTGCCTTAAGTGGTTGACTTGTCTGCATGTGGCTCACTGACAGAGCACCGAATAAACAAGCAAACATCCCGTCTTCATGACTTTCCTTCTTTTCGACTTGTTTCTCACTTTTGTTAATATTTCCGTTCCGTTTCTGTCATTCCTTTGTACCGCTATTTAGAAATGTTGATCGTGTGGGAATGGCTTAGGTTAGTGGTCACACTGGGCATGGGACCTGCACTGATAGATAGATAAATGCATGGATGGATGGAGTTCAGGATGGAGGAGGGGGTGGAGGGCGCGATGGATTAGACAGTATGTAATTTTAGAGATGGTGTAGATTTACACTGTGATGCTGCTGGCTGCATTAGCAACTGAAGCCTGTCGATAAGCTTTCCTCCCTCTCGGCGCGTGCACGCATATATACACACACACGCACAGTGAAACGCCACAGTCAGGGTGGAGTTGTTAGTAATGGGGGCCATAGTTGGATTAGAGAGGAGGGGGCTGTTTGTGTTCTCTTGATCTGTTGATTTCCACTGCTGCAAATTTGAAATGTGCCAAAATTGCATCTATTATTTACTGCCAATTTGCTCTTTTTAAAACAGCCCCCCCCCCCCCCACACACACACACACACTTTTTATTAATTCACAGATAATAAGCTCCCAGTTCTGTCTCTGTACTTGGAAATGATTATTATGACTGCCAGCAGTGTGGCGACAATGTAGGTTAACCTCTGTCTGGTGTCAATATAAACACGCACACACACACACACACACACACACACACACACACACTTCAGTCAAACTCTCCATTATATGTATATATTTTTTTCTTTTTCTTCCCCTCTCTCCCCTCCATAACTTTTCGGCCTTTTATATATATCAAGATCAGTTTCTTGCACAACCATTTCCATCCTGCTCACTCAATGCCTGAAAGAGAGACACCATGACATGATCATGACAGTTGCTGAGGGAATTTTTCATTAATTAAAATAATTCTTCAAATATTCATTTACTAGTAGATTGACAGAAAATTTATTTGCAACAAAATGATAATCGATTCATTGTTTAAGTCATTTAATTCATGCAAAATCTCAAAAGTTTTGGTTTCAAATTCTCAAATGTTGATATTTTCTCATCTTCTAAAAATAAAGTCAATATCTTTGGACTGATTGGTTCAGATATGTTCATAAAGGACATTTGAATAGAAGCTGTTATTCTGTTTCTCGTATGTGTGTGTGTGTGTGTGTGTGTGTGTGTCTGCAAAAATTGTCTTTTTATTAAATGACGTTTTGTGTCTGCACTTTATTTACAGTGGGGGGATGGTGTTGTTGTGTTGCAGGGATGCCGGGAACATCAAAGGCAGATTAGAACATCTGGTAAGTTCTATTCGACACCCCCCTTTTTATCCCCCATACACACACACACACACACACACACACACACACACTTTGATATCTGCATTCCTAATGAAACCTCCGGAATTGGAGCTGAATACCTGCAGGAGAGGGAGAGAGAGGGGGAGAGAGAGAGGTGTCTCCCCTAGAGCCTGGTCCAGCTTTTATATTAGTGTTTCATTTATCCCCAATTCTGCTTAAACACACAGACACACACACACACACACGTTATCTACTCTGTTCTCGCTCATTTTAGCATTTAGTTGTGAATATTTTGCTCACGTGCATACCCGTCTGCGCATTGGATGCATGAAAGGAGCATAGTTTTTACCTGTCAGACATACCGTAACTCCTGGAACCATGCACACACCTTCTCCCTCTCTCCTTGTCCCTCTGCCTCCTTCAGTCAGCATGGGGCCTTTCCTCAGCCTCCTCCCATCCATGAATCGAGGGCCTGCTGGAAACGCTCTCCTGGGACGGCCCTGAAAATTTTATGGCCAACGTTTCCAAGGTTCCTCTTGCTACTTGCTTTAATACGGGGTCAGAGTGCCGCGCATCAAAGTGAAAAGGTTCTCTCTCCCCTTTTTGGGTGGGAAGGAACCGAGGTTTGATGTGCCCCATATTCCAGGGGATGAATTATAGACAGGGGTCAGCGAGGGTCCCGGCTCTCTGTGGATGTTGCATGCCCTCCCTCCCTCGCCTCGCTGCATACTAAACTGCAGCTCCCAGCACCCTACGCAAATGACCCCCCGCCCCACCACGCGCTACGCAAATGACCCTGAATATGCCACACAAATGACTGACCCTGAAATTCAAGCAGATCGCAGTAACTCTCCACTCGAGCGAGTGGCAGATCAGATAAAGTTGACCTCAGATGGCGTCGACGTCCAGCTCGGTTGCAGTATTGTTCCTTAATGTTATTATTGACTGGATCCAGATTTTTATTGACTGGGAATAGACTTCAGAGTGGAGGTACTTTTTTTGTCTGTACATCTATTATTATAATACAATTAGTAATTATTTATCTAAAGCATTGAGCACTTAGGTCATGTAGCTGTGTCCAAAACCACCCCCTCATTCACTCTTTCACTGCTCCCATAATAGACATTTAATAGTTTACTCTAGTGAGTGGAAGTCAGTCGTCAAGTCGTGAGCATAAACTAGAATATGTGCCATTGGTGGTACTTTTTTGTTGCACTGTGGGAGTTTTTGAGGGCACTATATAGTGCATCGATTTCTCCCTCAGATTTCAGACACTTCAATAAAATGACAGACATTAAATATAGTGCACGACATGGTAATGGTCTAGTTTGAGTTTGGAGATGTCTGTGGGCGGGTCTGGAGGTGTGATTGATGTGGTTCCTCCATAAAAGGTGGTGTGAATTATTCAAGAGAGTATTACATGAATAAACAGCATTAATCAATATGTGTATTGGCAGTTACATCTTGGCAAACATTAGGTGGTATGTGTCTCGTGCTGAGATGAGTCTGCCTCTTAAAGGCAAGTGGAGGAATTCGAACTAAGACATAAGTGATACAGGGTCAGTATGTAGTGCAGATAAATATCTGTTTTTTATACTTCTTCCTCTTTTAACTGGCCAAAGTCACCTTGAATTGTTTATCTGTGTATCAAATTATCATTTTATACCAATTCACTGAAGTTCTACAGAACTGTAGTACTTTAGAGGAATGTAAACTAGATTGACTTTTACACATTCGTGTCCTAGCTGGAATTGGTGTTTTCACGTGAGTTTGTTTTAATGTTAGGTGTTTTGGCAGGGGTAAGTGCAGCCAGTTTGCTTTGTGTGTTTTTGTATCGTTTTTGCATTAAATGGACCTAAAGGGACAGATTATGAAATGTTTGCGTCTGATTTTACGATACTGCAGTATCTTTATCACAATAGCTTAGGAGTTAAACATCACACGCACAGAAAACACACATTGGTATGTATACCAGTGCATATTTTTTGTATACATGTCTCTGGGAATTTGAATACCTGAATACTGAGTGTTTGAATTTATGGTTGTGTTTATGCTTATGGGGAGATTGCACCCCAGTAGTCAGCTGCCAGGGGAGTGCAAGACTCTGATTACGATTCGGGACAGAGAACTGTAAATAATGGAGCTCGTCTCCCCCTGAGGTAGAGTTGCCGGGCGGTTCGAAATGTTGCTTCCCCTCTATACTCTCACAAATATATCCCTGTAGATTTCTAAACAGGCATTTATGACTCTCTGTTGATGTACTGCTCTTAAGATTGGTGTATCAACCATATTGGCACTCATGGTGTCGCCAAGCTCAAGTCATATTATCCTTTCAACCAGCTACCATGAACCTGGTTTCTATCAATTCTTTTACAGATAATTACTTCTTAATATTAATTTTAATAATTTGCTATAGTTGTCGCCAGTAACTGTTTTGTTGTTTACTCATAACATTGTTTTTTTAAATAAAATCCAAGCTTCTGTTCGAATAATTCTTGAGCTTGATTTTTCATGATGAATAGTAACGTTGATGAATAATCCGCCTGTTAACAGTCTGAGTGAATGACTGGCGCAGTAATTAGGTGGGCAATTAAGATTTATGTGTTCTGAGGTTTGTTTTATTGTTCATGTTGATTTTGTTTTCGTATTTCAGTGGATTGACTGAACACGATCAGTGGCAATGCAGAGACAAAGACTGAAGTTAATTGCTCCCAGTGCTCTGCGTTAGTTTCTGCTGTTGTACACACACACACACACACACACACACCAAAGTTGGAGTTGGACGACTCCTTGCTCTGAGAGAAATTAAGCGATAGTGAAAGACGTGGCCTACAGCAGCTAATCAGTCCAGATGCACAGCTTCTTAGAGCGAAGTAGAAGAAAGCCAGCAGCTCAATCAATACACGAGGAATCAGCCTCATCAGGATTACAAGCTCAATCAGCAGCTGTACCCATCGTTCTACCACTCACACAGCCCGGGGAAGGATAGCAGAAGAGAGATGTAGGGGTAGAACAGAAGAGAAAGGGGAGATGCATTATCGGTGCTGGGATGGGAGTTTGAATAGAACATGACGGTGGAGGGCAGGAAAGGCTGGTTTACATGTCAGTCCAGGGTTGCAGGCTCAGTCGAGGTCAGAAAACTGAAATGGCATATCTGTGTTGTCATTGGAGAACTTGCGTCATGCAGAACAATTACCATTTGAATTGTATTAATCCAGCCACATTGTTAAATGCAATGGAATTGTTTGCATATAACTGATTGTTACACCAATTGTATTTAGTAATTTAGGCTCACATCAAGCCCTCTTTGTGCTCTCATTTTAGGTGAAATGCTACAGGTCAGGGATTGAATTACATCTGAAAATGTAGTCAATATCTTGCCAGTTCAGCATACATCTTTCTTGTCTTGAATAAAGGCATAGAGTTATTTTGTAATTGTTCCTGCACCATTCAAAAGCTGAAATTGATCCCTGAAGTATTAGATTGTGCTGTAACCTTCATTTTTCTGGCATGATTTCTTACCTACACATTTTTCCCTGCCTCACAGAATATCCAGTTCACACAATCGGCTGAATTACGATATTACTATATATGGCTCTTTGTTAAATCTGCTGCCAGGGAAATGCTTCATTTAATTTCCGCAGTGAGTACTTGCCCCTCTACCAATGTTATAAGCTAATGTTGGCGCCAAGTCTGTCAATAACTCAAACCAAATGGCCTTTGGACCTTTCCCTTGCACAGTATCAGTATTACAAGATGAGGTCAGTCATTTAACTTGCTGATGCCATCAGGATGGTAAAAATCATCTACTTGTTGAGTAAAATAATCCACGGATACATCACATGGCTTCACTCTCAGTACAGCAAAGTATGAAAACTCTCCTCAACTTATTCCATATTGTTTAAAATATCATGATGACATGGGACAACAAAACGGAATTTTCTTTCACATTTTTCGGATTTTGCTCTGCTTCTCTGGGAGCTGCCCTCCACACTTTAGTCAGAAAATATTGTCCCACATCAACAATCTCTTGCTCGCCAGAACGTGTGTTTGTTTTATCCGAAAAGGTAACATGGAAACAACCTCTTTTGTTGTTGTTTGTGTTACCCGTTTGCTGCACACATGGCTCACCTCAGGGATGGCTGATGTCGTCTCAGCGTCCCTTGGTGAGTTGAAGAGTTTACTGAGGCGAATAGCCTTGTTGGCCTACTGACAGATCGGCAACGGCAGCTGTAGTCAGGACAACACACTCACACACCAAGAATGTGACAAACCTGGCTTCACTGAATATGGCAGTGAGTTGACCGTGAGCCGCCGGAGTGTAAAACACGAGAAGTTGAGCAGAGTTTAGAGGTCAGAATGATATATATATATATATATATATATATATATATAATCGTTTCTTTTCTTTATTCTGCTTCTGTCCATGTTGTCAGACTTTAATTGTCTCATTAAACACTTCCTCTTTATCTTTCACTGTATCTCTTTCTCTTTCTTTGTATTTCTTTGTCTCTGTCTGTCTTTCTTCCTCTCTAATATGATTGTATAGGATAAAGAGCCGAAAACAGCTCAGAGAAAATGATTCTGGACAGATAAAGGAGGGAACGAGGAGGGGGGGGGTTTGATAATCTGCAAACAGATTTCCATGCTTATT
>JAVQJD010001099.1:0-19659 GCA_036023655.1 Nannoperca australis
AAAAATAAAATAAAACAAAATTATAATTAATATCAGTAAAATTTGATTATTAAGCAACGTGGAAACTAGAAATACACCAAACTAAACTAAAACTTTTCTAATTTACTCACTGTAACTTATAATAAAAGTTTGTATGGCCTTATGATGAGTATTAAAGCAGTTATATGCTATTTTGGCCACTCTGCAGGAATATTACAGAAACATTATAGACACCTTACTGCAGAAGTAAGGGCTATAACCTTAGGGTGGGCAGATGTTTTGTGGCTTTCCCCCCTACATTGTAGACACACCCATAGACTGCCCCGGGCGACCAGGGGCCACAACAATGTGTATGTCTGCTTGTGTGTGTTGGGGGTGTAATTGGCGATCCTGCAAAGCGCTCGAGTGGTCCGCTGGTTCGTCTGGAGGAATTTGCGCATCACCAAAGTCTTCTCTGCGGGACGGACTGCGCGTCTTTGGGCGTTTTCAAATACAAACTCAGTTGGTTCACATGAGATCACGGAGCGGACCGGACCTAGAGTCGAGCGGAGCCACAACCTGACCTCAGCCTTGTGTAGACGGTAGGGTATGGCTGTGCGGTCCAGGACGGGATTCTACCGGCAGGAGATAAACAGAACCGTGTGGGAGGTTCCGGAAAGGTACCGGGACCTGAAGCAGGTCGGAACAGGAGCATATGGGACCGTGTGGTAAGTTTAGGAGGAAAACATAAACTTCACAGCTCACAGAAGTATCGATTGTATCGCGTGATCAACTAATTAGGAGCCAGGGTCTATAATCACACATTCTAATTGTCCTAGTCAATGTTTACCAGATGCATTCTCATCCAAATCCACCTCTTCCCGTCCGCAGTGTCAAAGAGACAGATTAGATGTACTATCTTTATTGCAATCATCTATGAGAAACTGACAAACAATAATATATTTTAGTTTGCATCCTGTACAGAGCCTAATACAGAAGGGGCTCCTTATATAGGTCTGAAAAAGTAACTAATATATGTCTAGCGACTTTTATCTTTTTTTCACTCAAGTAGATTTTCACATCAGCATTTTTACTGCTACTTGAGTAGGCCTAGTACACTATAATATTCCTGCAGCAGCACTAGCTACTGCTTGTGTGGGATATTTTGGTCAGCAGCGTCTCCACAGCTGGCTCTGCAGGGCCTCTCTATGCATTGTGTTGTGTGGATGAGGGTCAACAAAGAAACCCACCCCCCCAACCTCATTGTTGGAAGGAGTCAAAGACCCCGAGTTAAGTGCATAGAATGCACCACGACATTTTCTTTAATCACAAAAGACCTTTTCATCGCATCAGACACTGTGGCCTGTCAGAGCAAGCTCCAATTAATACTATTAACAAGGCACTGTTCCGTTTAGATGTTATTAATTACACCCGTGGATCTCCTTATTAACGTGTTAAAAATGTCTGCTGTGAAAAATACCTAGTGGTTTTGCTCCAAAAAGAGCATTTTTTAAATGTTTGACACAACAGTTGAGTACGTTAGTGTGCTTACATGATATACCTATGCATCCGTCTCTTTCAGTTCAGCATGGGACCGCCGGGCGGGGACGCAGGTGGCCATCAAGAAACTTCATCGGCCCTTCCAGTCCAAACTTTTTGCCAAAAGGGCTTACAGAGAGCTGCGACTCCTCAAACACATGAAGCACGAAAATGTAAGAATGCCCCCCCCCACAAATTAGGGGGCAGTCATGCCTTTTAAAAAGAGGGGATTGGGACTGCAGCATGATGCAGAAGCAGAACAGACAGGTTGAAAAGGAAAATGGAAATTGCAACATTTGATTACGACAAATGTTTTAATCAAATGTTATTTCTCCTTCTTGGCTCTGATCAGGTAATCGGGCTGCTGGATGTTTTCACTGCAGAAATTTCCCTGGATCGCCTACGTGACTTGTAAGTTCCCGTGCATTCATGAATGCTGACTATAAAATCGGTTGGGTTTCTGATGTGATTCAACTCCTCTTCTCTTGTCCACAGTTACCTGGTGATGCCTTTCATGGGCACTGACCTCGGCAAGCTGATGAAGCTGGAGAGGTTGTCAGAAGACAGAGTGCAGTTCCTCGTTTATCAGATGCTGAAAGGACTCAAGGTGAACACCACAACCAATGCATATATATATGTGTGTGTGTGTGTGTATATATATATACACACACATATACATATATACATATACATATATATATATACACACACACATATATTGTTAAAGAGTAAGATACTTTCATCTTAGCTTCAGCTTCAGATTAATTGTTTGACTGATTAATGGAGTATTTCAGAGGGAGAACTTTCCTTCTTAGATCTTTAACAAAACGGACTGTCTCTGTGGGGATCTTTTCCATAACTTCAAATACCAGTCAGAGCCTGTCAGTGGCAAAAACAAACACTTTTAGTGGATGTACTTTTCACGGGCGCAGTTTCCCCAAAGGATTCTGGCTGAGGTGATCTACTGGACCAATTCCAAAACGTTTGGTAAGTGTTACTCATTTAGACTGCAGAATTTGTAAAACTAGGGCCCAGGTTTAAAAAATACCAGAGTTTCCCTTTAATAAGTGTGGGAAAAGTGAGGGTCACGCGTTTGTAACACAGAGTTGAGCTGAGGTTGCTGATGTTGTTTGTATCTCCTCTCTCCTCAGTACATCCACTCCGCAGGGATCATCCACAGGGTGCGTGAACTTTGACTTTTCAGACTATGAGCTTTGGGGGTGGGGCCTTGCTCTTTTTCACACTCAATCCCATTGATCCTGATTCCCACACAGGGGGCTTTGCTATGTGTGTGTATTTTTCAGACCCTGTGATATAATGTCTATTCAGTTTTGTTATTGATACATCTCTCTTTGAGAGATAACGGCTTCTTGCATGCAAAGATTTTACTACCAGTAGAAACTGATACCAATGAATCTTGAAAATCTGAGTTTGTCATGTTCAGACTGAATGGCTGGTATTAGCTCTTTGTTGTCAGCCCTGGAAGAGGCAGTAGCCTCCCAGTCAAAGTTCAGGGATCCAGTGTTCCCACATACCCTTAAGGGTTTCTCAGGAAGCAAAAGTCCTGATTGATATGATTCAAATTGAAGGATTTCATTGTAAAAGGATATTTATATAATCGTTTACTTACATACTTTGCTACCTAGGTAATAAAATATAACAGAATTCTTTCTGAAAACATGAAAATTATAAAGTCTTCTGACGTCTCCTGACAATTACTGCAAAACTGTTCTCTTGATCTCCTTTGTCACACATTTCTGTATCCCACAGGACCTTAAACCTGGAAATTTGGCTATTAACCCAGACTGTGAGCTAAAGGTACTCCAACTTCACATGAAGCTGTTTTAATGGGAACATCCCATACCTCTACACATTTTCTTGCTACAGTTCATCTTGTTTTCTTCTTTAGATTCTTGACTTTGGCCTGGCGAGGCAGGCTGACGCAGAAATGACCGGTTACGTCGTGACGCGATGGTACCGAGCGCCCGAGGTCATCCTCAACTGGATGCACTACACACAAACTGGTAAAACTCTCCTTCTTCTCATTTTGCGTCAACAGGAGTAGAGTAAAAAGGCAAAGAGGCCTGTTTCATAAGCTGATGTTTGCTCTCCGTTGCAGTGGATATCTGGTCGGCAGGTTGTATTATGGCAGAGATGCTGCTGGGAAAGCCGCTGTTCAAAGGAAATGATCGTATCCTTAACTCTCATCACCTCTGGCTTGAGATTGTCTTGTGGCAATCCTACAAGTTGTAACTGTCTTATAATGTCAGCATCATGAAAATGAAAAATGAGGCTAAAATGTTTCAGATCCTGGCCAAGTTGCAAACTAACCAATGACATCCTTCCTTAGTAAAGGCAAATATGAATAATCTAATAGCCAATTTTCCTGTTTTTTTCTAACTGCACATGTTGAACAAACTAGCAGAATAGAAAGCTCATGTCTGAAAGGTAAAAAGTCATGCAACAGATGATTCTTGACCACAGCTACTGCCAGACCTGGACCAGCTCAGAGAAATCATGAAGATTACAGGAACCCCAACTGCTGACTTTGTTGTGAAGCTACAGAGCCAAGATGTAAGTCACACGCTGGGGTTAGACTCAACGTATTGAAGACACACCCCATGCAAAATCTGCCTGAAACACTCACTGGCTGTAAAGTTGAAAGGTGCTTGTAAACATTGTGCAGCGGCTGTGGTCAGTTTAGACTCATAGCTGTCACAATGCTTTCTCAGAGTGAGTTTTAGAGCATCCATAGAAACCTCCTCAAACCTTCCCGCACTATAACCCTGTAACCATTATAGCCACCAATAATAACCATTCCTGTTTGCTCAGTATGCTTGAAATACTTATATTTTCACCAAAATACGACTAAATACACCAAATCCGTAGAAATAACGATTGGTGGCAGATCCTAGCAGCACAACACAGATGCAGTAGTCATATATTAATGAATCAGTGACATTGTGAGCATGTGGATGTGGAGCGGAGAAGTGAGGTATGCTGAAGGAGTAGTTTCTACAGTACATATAATTATTTTCAGTCAGAATTTTTTTTTTTTTCAAATTGTGCTGCAGAAATATGTTTATAGTCAATTCATCATTCATTTGAATGTATTTGGACATTGCATCCCAGTGTTTCATTACCACTGAACCATTGTGTTGTGTGTTACAATGTGTGAGGAAGTAACCCTTATAGAGTTTCATCATTTGTGTGTCAGTGAGGAGTTTTAGTGTCTGGTATGAAATCCGGGGCTTTCAGCTATGATGTGGTCAAAATAAAGACAATTAGTATCAGAACAAAATATTGTCCATAACTGACTCCTCTCTGATTTATAAAAATCTCTTAGCACACCAACCTTTGTCCTCTTTCTCTCCATTTCCTCTCTTGACAGGCCAAAAACTACATCAGAAGTCTACCAAAAGTGCCAAAAAAAGATTTGCACTCCATATTCTCCAAAGCTAGCTCAAATGGTATGTAAAGATCTATGTACTCCAGTTTACCCAGGTGTTGGTGGACTTAACTCTGACATTGACATGTATGTCTGCAACACAGCCGTGTGTGTCTTGGAAAAGATGCTGCTTCTGGACCCTGAGCGCAGGGTGAGCGCCTCAGAGGCGCTCGAGCTGCCTTTCTTCAGCGAGTTCAGAGATGCTGAGGAGGAGTCTGAGGCGCTGCCTTATGATCAGACCATGGACAACACAGATCTGCAGCTGGACCAGTGGAAACGTAAGACAGAGGGGAAAGGCACATTAAGATTTGAAGCTGCATTAATCAATATTTTTATATCAACAGTGCGTCACAAATGTAATGTGAAAGGTGTCACTCGTAGTGACGAACCCACAGAAAAAGATCACCAAATTCTGCTGTTCCCCTCACCTCCATGGGGCGTTTTAGCCTCTTTCAGCTCATTGTTTTGGTTTTACAGCCTGCAACTTTACTGTGTTGGCTCTCATCAACCTTGTTTCCAGCTGCAGCAGCTGTTTTTAGTGAAAAAGCTCTGATAAACCTACCGAACACTACCTGACCATCACCGAACAGTAGACAGACAAAGTTAGCAGCTAGCTGGTGAACATAGTGTAGCATTTAGCAGCTAAAGAAACATATTTTCCTCAGGAATTGGAGGAGAATAAAAAGGAGCATCAACTTTATAAGGCAACGCTATGTCAGTGTTGAGTTTACAGCTTGTTGGACTACCCCACAGCTTTGTTCTCCTTTAAGGGATATTTAGTTTTGTTAATTTGCAGGACGGTCAAATTTAGATGGACAGGAGGGGGGAGAGTTATGTAGAAGGAAGTTCATTCTTTCAGTGTTGTTACACTTATTATAGTACCTGCTGTTTGCCAGAGGAGGTCACTGAAGTTCTTAGATCTTACTGGATGCTTCTTCTAACACGCAATAATAATCGAAAGGTGCCATTTACCATGTGTGCAAGAGGAGAACTAACAGAGAAAAATACAGTAATTTGTAAGAAAAAGATGAAGGTGTTGAACTTGGAAAGTAGGACACAGATTATTTTAAAATGGCTGATGCATAATAATCTCTTTTGTGTTTGTGCAGGTCACACTTTCACTGAGATACTGACCTTCAGGCCGCCCAGGGACTCCAGAGAGACGTCACTTTAAGAGCACACACTTTGCACACATAACATTCCTACACACGCTCACACATACATACCTGCACCCAAAAATAACATTTTCTTGTTGACTTTTTTGTGTTTGTGTAGCAGTAATGGATATTCTATGTTTTTTCTTTCTGTGGTGGAAATGTGGTATTTCCTTGTGGAGAAGTGAACAGATAAAATGATGATCCAACCAATAGTTGTCTTCTGTATATTTAATTAAGCAAAATAATAAATCAATCAAATAAAAAGGGTAATCAAGAATAAAGAGTGAACAAAAGAAAGAGAGCGAGCGCACGCAGAGTCAATCCATTTCAGCTGAAAGGCCAGAGCTCACACAGAGGTGTGCATCA
The DNA here is from genome assembly GCA_036023655.1 of Nannoperca australis. Taxonomy (NCBI): domain Eukaryota; kingdom Metazoa; phylum Chordata; class Actinopteri; order Centrarchiformes; family Percichthyidae; genus Nannoperca; species Nannoperca australis. Next base: position 6,469 of record JAVQJD010001099.1, read on the forward strand.
AGAGTCTGACCTCGAGGTGTGGACACAATCCCATATTTATAATCTCACCTAACACACAGAGCAAGGGAAAGATATCAGAAGGAACCCTGGCCTACATCAACTCTGTCTCGAGCTAACAGTCATATCCAAGTATCAGTACACAGGGCAGACTGTTCTCACCCTTCACAGCAAACAAAAACAGGATACCAATGTACTTTATGTCAGAAGAGACCCAAGAGAGAAAATATTAAAGTACACAGAGTGCTGGTTAAAGAAAACAGGGTATTACTTGAATACATTACTGGTAATAAGAAATGTTGCCCTTATGCTTTCAAGAAATGTGATGTTCTCAGTTTTCTCTGCCACATTATTTTGTCCATCCTTCAAGATGTTTAAATTCATGTTAACTACTACTGCTTCCTTAAAGTCAGTCTATTCATTATGAAGCAGCTATTTCTTTTTTTGGTCTGTTTGTATTTTGATAATTTATTTTGATAATGGATGCACCTATTGTAATCCTATTTGTTTGGGACATATTCTCTTTTACAGTGATCAGAAGTGTGGCATTTCCCTATTTGGGCCAGTCTCCAAACCATTACACCACCCTACAGTCTCAAAAACACTCTCTTCAACTAGCTCTAGACTAGAGCTCTAGCTCTAGCCAGAAGCCCAAAGAAAGGAGCACTTCTGCTCTGTAACTTTTCCACGGACTCCCATCTCATCTGGAAAACAGACCCAAGATTCATTAGGAAATATATCTAAATTGGTGTTTTTTTTGCTGAAGAAATCTTGCAAAAAATCGCATTGTGGGTCACATTGTGCTGGATTTCCCATTAGAGTGACTAAGAAGGCAGATATGTTTCTGCTGAGTGCTCTCTTATAATCTCTGCCAATGTTGACTGACTGACTAGGCAGTGCCAGTGCCAGTTTATTTCCGGGTGGCTGCACACTTCACACTCTCGCAGGACAATGGATAATACCCACATATCCAAAGAAAACGGAGGACGCTCAAATCTCAGCAGACTTTTGTTGCTGCTGTTTCTGGCAGGTAATACAAGGATTTTTCCCTTTGACAAAAAATACCATTGGTGGAGTCAAGTTTTAGTTGGGATAACATGCAGTGTGTCAGTGCTGCCATACTGCTCTAATTGCTGTTGGAAACACTTTTTTACTGTGTTTTTACTAGAAACATTATTATTTTGTGTACCTATTATAAATGTGATAGATCATAAACAACAGTACAGTTTTGTGGTGTTTGTACTTTACTTAAGTTTTTCCATTTAAAGTTCATCTATGTTTCCTCTACATTTCAGACATCAATATTAGACTTTTTACTCCACTACGTATATTTAAAATATATATAAGATATTTGACCAAAGAAAATCCAAAACAAGGTTGCTTGCTTTTGCCTGAACTATTAACCATATCACAAAGTCATCATCTGCAGATGGAAGTTGCTCAGTTGTTATGGAGATGGATCCATTGACATGCTAGCTTAGTAAATTATTTTATCCACAGCACTTTTATAACTTAACGTCTGTGTTACCTTAAATGGTAAGCATCACAGTTCATTCTTGACTTGGGAAACATTAGAAAACTGAGCAAACCCCTTCCACTAATGAAGACTATGAGATATGAAAGCTATGGAAAAAGCTGTAGATTGACTTGAATTGGGACTTAATACTTGATGCTTAATATCACATGCTGTTTTATATGATTAAATATGTTGCCATTGACTTTATAGGCCTTCAACCAGTACTGTCTATAGATGGAGATAACCCGGAACTAGATGATAGTAATGGTAAGTGATTTTACATTGAAAATGTAAATCTATCTATCATCTTAAACATCCAGACACTATAAAAGTAACTGTAATATCTTGGTATAAAGACAATGCAAACACTAAATGTACCTAAATTACAGTGGTAATTGTGACTGTTGACATTTTCAGAAGGACTGAAAATCAGCTGTACAGTTGTCGGCCCGGACTTCGTGACTGTGGGTGTGCCGAGCAGTGTTGAGTGTGATTCAAACTGCTCTGAGTGTACCTTTTCTATGTCTCTGGATGGACAGAGTGCCCAGGGCCAGGGCAATGTGCTAGCCTTCACTGTTAACAGTTGGGTGGATGCTTTAACAGTGACATGTACAGCCACAGATGAGAATACACAGCTAACTGCCACGACAACAAAGAAACTGCAAGTGTTAGGTTAGTGATAGCTTTTTATTTGATATTAGCGTTGATGTATGAACATTTCTGTACCATGGCTTTCAGAATGAATGACATCTTTGTGAATGTCTTTCCCTTCCAATGACTCATATATTTGTCTTTCTTACCTCAGCTGGACCTGCCAATGTTTCCATCACAGGCCCTGATTTGATGAACCCAGCAGTGAGCCACACCTACAGTTGCCACGCCTTCTGTCGGCCATCTTGTACCTATGTCTGGAAGACAGATGAAGGCCCATGGATTAGTGGTCAAGGGAATGTTATTTCTGTCACTTCTCAGAAAATGGACAAGTCCAAACTTCTCATCTGCAAAGCCATCAATAGTGTGTCTGGGCTGTTTGTCGCTGCTTCTCAAAATGTAGCTGTGATATGTAAGTCCAGAGTTTTATTAGATTTACATGTGGAGTGTAACGTCCTAAACTTGGATAAAATGCCTGAATGTTGATGACAAGACAATTTTTACTTTGTTTTTTGTGAATATTAAACAAACAAGAGGCAACTTGTTAATCAGTGAGCTTCAGAGATGCTGGCAGGCCGCTTTTGTTGGCTGTGGACAGAGCCAGGCTAGCTGTTTCCAATGTTTATGTTAAGCTAAACTAAGCTAACCAGCTACTGGCTGTAGCTTGATATTTACCACATAAACATGGGAGTTGTATTAATACTTTCATCTAACTGCAAGGAAGCAAGACATATTTCCCCAAATTTCCAACTGCAACTTTAACTGGTGAACTATTAGTTTTATCAACATATCTTTAACTATAGTTCACAATTTCAATAGTCAATAGTGCAATTGTTGACAACCACCTAAATAAGCTTATAAACTAACACCTACACACACAATCAATTAGATTATTGTTCAATCAAGAAATTATTACTTTCAGTCACCAAGTGATAGAAATTAGCAATGTCTCTTAGTTTTTGCTGAGACAGACAATTTGTACACTTAGAAACGCAACTAGCTGTTGCTCCCCAACAGCACTGGACCTCCAATATGGCTTCCTGAATGAGCATTAGATCACTTGAAAGCCTGTACACAGAACTGAGCTGTCATTTGCAAATATATGGCATTTTCCTTAAAAACCTCTGGATTTCTATGGTTTGCACTTTGGAAACAGCTAATGTAACAACAAGTACAGTTCACAAGCTTTTTCTCAGTAATGATGTATCCTCTCTATCTGTCTTTCAGATGGCCCATCAGAGGTTCAGATCAAAGGCCCCGACATAATAGAAATTGCAGTAAAGTATACATTTGTGTGTGCAGCTGAATGTCTGCCTTCCTGTCGCTACACGTTGTCTGTGGACAATCAGACTGTGAGGGGCAATGTGATTGAGATGACAGTGGATCATCCGCTTAAATCTGTCACTCTCAAGTGTGAGGCACAAAACACTGCTTCAAGGAAGACAGCCAAAGCCTCAAAGACTGTACATATAAGAGGTAGACGAGCCATAAAATGCTTCAATGTACATAATCGTACATCACATTTTCACTATCTTCTGGGATTTGACCTACATTTGTTTCTTTTTTTCTTGGGTTCAGGGTCAGATCGCAACCTGTCCACTCGTCCTGAAGGGACGTCAGCTGTGCTGCTGCTGCTGGCCTTCATCATATCTGCTGCCTTCACACTGTGACCCCACTGCACACAGGTGAGGCGTACTTACTGTAACATGGAATAATTATGATCCCAGCAACATAGGTTGGTTTTTAAATGTTATTCTTAATTTTATGGGTCTTAACATATTATTTCACTATCATAAATATTATTAATTGTAGGTGTTTTATTTTGTTTTGTAATAGCAGGTGCAGACTTATTTAAAATCCTAAAAAATACATTCTCTCTTTGTCCCTCTGTCTTTGTCTCTGTCTGTCAGATCTGTTTATGTCCTGTGAATGAATTCATGATGAAGAGAGGCAGCTGGATTGTGCAGAACTAATGACTCATGTACCTGTGATCTCACGCTATTATTCTTTTCCGTTTGTCTCACATGTTGACAGTGGGCTGAACCCTGTTTGAACTTTAAGAGTAAGAGCCGTGGAGAAGCACTTAAGTGTGCAGGAGGGAGTGTGGACGTGGTCATGTCAGAATTTGTTGACTTGTGAAAATATGAACATTTTGAAAATTGTACAATGTCTATACATGAATAAAATGCACTGATGACTTTTACCACTATATTCAGACTCTTTTTCTAAAGTTACCACACACGTTCATCTCATACTTGCAATGCAATCTTAAATGAATCCAGTTTGTCAGTGTAGTAGTTTTTATACTTGAGGACCAGACACAAGTCACCAAAGCTAATGAACTAATAAAAATCCTAAAGCTGGACTTAGTTCCACTCTAACAAGTGCAATACAATTGACAGGAGAGTGATGGAGATGTCAACAAAGCAAAGTTTGTACACAACCACACATACCTGAGGATCAGGCAAAATAAGTTAAAACACCTGTGTGCAGGGGCTGTAAACTACTCTGTGGAACCCTTAGCCTTGATTTAGCCTCCACCTGCAGGTTGGATGGTGATGGTACACCACTGAGATTTATATTTTATTGGCTTTTACAAAATCAAAAGTGGTGTCATCTACATGGTTATCTAGAAATGTGTCTACCACAAGAATATAGAAAATAATGTTTTACGATATGAGGGGAAAAACAAAAATAAATGTCAAAAGATGAATCAGAATTGGATTTATTGCCAAGTAGGTTTTAATATACAAGGAATTTGCTTTGGCGGTGCCGCAGCCATCATACCAGATAAGAACCAGCAACCAGTTGAGACCAGACAGCAGCTGAAGGTAATCACACCTAACAAGTAGCTCATTTCCAACCAGATGACGTGCATTTAAAGAAAGTCCTACAATGTTGCCATCCTCAAGGGAAATTTGGTTCAAATGTGTAATTTGTTAAAAAGGTCAGGTCAATATTCCACACACTTCAGGTGCATGTTTACTGTAATCTTATATGGGCAAATAACAGTGACAGCTAAAGGCCACACCCAGGGTTCATATCAGTCAATTGGCAAACACTTTGAGAAATCACTGGCACTACTTTCGATGGAGTTTGTAGAGAAGGTCAAGAGGTTCTGTCAGTAACTGAAATATTAATCAAATCACACCTACTTTTGTTTTTTTAGTTTTTTTTTGTAGGGGAAAGCTCTAGCCCAATTTATCTGCTGAGAGACCCTGGGGCACAGTTTGGGAGTCACAATTCAAAGTTTAGTCTCAAATAGAAAATAAAACAATATTAAATGCAACCATTATTATTTATATCTCAGAAGACAGGTGTGCATTCAATGGTCACTGGATCAATTTATGTCACATAATCTGTCAGGCAGTCCAATAAAAAAAAAAAAACTTTTTTCCTCATATCTTACTGGTTTAAAGTGGCTATAATAAAATGTTTTACAATAACAATGTATCATTTGACAATGTGAAAACAATGAGACAATGTGAAAGGGATCGCTCCTGATGAACCTACAGAAAATTATCACCTGATAGCAGCTCCGCTCGGCTTTACAGAGCCACAATGTAGACTGCCTGCTCTGCACCAAACAGCAGACAGACAAGTTAGCGAGCTGGATGTTTCCCCTGGGAGTTGGTGGAGACCAAAATCAGAGCTACAAGGAGAGTGAATATTGGACTTACATTTGCTAGGTGGCCACAAACATGACTCCAAATGATTGTTAATGTTGTTGATGTGTACATTTGTAACGTTTGGCATAACAACTGAAAGGATATAAAAATGTTGTGTTCACTGTTTGATTCTGCTGCCCAGTACAAAAGAAATCCAGATATTGCAGGTTTACATTTTTTATGTCTTAAAATCCTTTTTCAACACAAAATATGTAACAGTGGAGACAAAATGGACCCAAAATGTAGTTATGAAAAATCAATAGCTCACACGATAGGCTCAAATTGCAATCAGAAGTGAGTCTGAAAACTTCAATTTCTTTTGCCATGGCAACATTAACATCAATTTATTTCTAAATGGTTGAGAAGTAGAGGGAAGAAGAGTGCTTGTTACACTCTTTGATTCATTCTGACAACACAAGAATATTTAGATCAAAATCACAAGTAGCGCAGCTTTTTATAGTAATGGCATTAACAAAAGTTAAACACATTAAGAGAACCACAAAGAAAGATCTTGCAGACAGCCGGAGTTGTATACTATCAAGATGCTGTGATAAATTGAGTTTAGAATCTTAACATCTGCAACCACAGGCAGATATGAAAAAAAAGAGCGAGCCACATTATCTGACCTGGATTAACGCAGCAGGTACAAAAGAAACAATCACAACCCACAGAAGACAAAACCACACACCACGTCGGCTGCTTGCATGCACACCCTCTGCAGAGAATGAACCCAGCTGATAACTAACATGTTGCACTCCTTTGCCAAGAACATTTGTTCATTTGTTGTCTGGGTTTTGTATGAGCGAGTGATAACAGTGGGCAAGGCCTCCCCCCCCTCATGCGTTATAAGGGTTCGGGTAGTTAGAGTGTTGATAGTTGTTCGGACTGCATGCAGCACCATGGTTCATCACCCCACCTGTCTGCTTCTGCTCATCTGCCTGGCAGGTAAGAGGCTGCCCTGCTGGGTCATCATCTGCAGCTTTTTTTGTAGAATTATCAGTTAAATGCTAATTATTTTAGACATTGTTTATAATATTGATACATAACTTTAATTGTATGATTTTTATCTAATTATTTGATTAGGTTTGTTTTGGTTTGCAATGTTGTATGAGCTGCCAAATAATTAATTATGCTCATTTATCTTTTATTTCTCATATTGAAGGTTTTTCTGCCAGTGAAACTGAGCAAGGTGGATCCATGGGGGAAACCTCATGTAAGATCCTTTTAATTCTGGTTCTTACCCATAATTTTAATTAATAATATTTTCAATTGTTTCATGTTCTTTCCTCTTTTCTGTGCTGTGTCACAGTCTTCATTCATAGCTTTCAATTTCCTCATGAGTTGAATATTTTTTAACTGGAAAAAATGTCTTCTCCCTGCCTCCTGCTGCAGACGGGCCGTCCTCAGTGGTGATCAGTGGGGTCAACATAGTAACAGTGGGAATCCCATATGGTTTCCAGTGCTTGGCCAACTGCTACCCGGGCTGCCAGTACAACTGGACCATGGGTAATGTGACCTCTCAGGGGCCTCTGTTGAGCCTGCAGCTCCTGCACAGAGTGCCAACAGAGACTTTGACCTGCATAGTGTTCAACCCTTCAACAGGGAAGTCAGCCACAGTCCAAAAGACGCTGCAAGTGACGGGTATGGATGACCAAAGTGAATTCAAATTCATGAGTTCCCTCAGCAGCAATCCCTTCAATCAAATCTATTTCCACATTTTTCAGCTGGGCCATCAAACATACAGATCGCAGGTCCTCCCAGTCTGACTATCGGTGTTGCATCCAACTTCACCTGCTCAGCTGACTGCTACCCCTCCTGTAGCTACTCATGGACTATTATCATTGAAGAGGAGCAGTTCAGTACTGCACAAGGCAACACAATTTCTGTAACTCCACCAGCTAATACTATCGCCTCTGAAACCCTGATCTGTAAGGCTGAGGACACCATCTCACAGCTCTACATATCTACATCTCTGCTGGTGTGGGTGGCAAGTATGTGAAAGAACTTAACCTCTAATGAGAATCAACCCCACTAGGTATATTGCATGAGAGAAATGTGTGAAAAAAGCAGTTTGGTTATAAATGATGGAAGTCAGTGAAATGCATTGTGTGATTTAAATTCCATTTTTGTAACTGGTTTACTTGCATATTACGTTGTGTTATAGATTGCTGATTAGATTTGATGTCACATCTGATCACAGTTGGATAGCATTTCTGTGTTTTAATTTCCATAATGTTTAATTTTATAATATTCAAAAGCTACAGACATTTGGATTACACATCTGAGATTAAAATCTTCCTCATACAAATAATATGAATTATAAACTTTTCAAAACAAGATTACAAAGTGCTTTACATGGCTGAACCAGTATTAAAATATTTCAGGACTGCAATGAGGCAAATAAAAAGAATACAAAATTAAATAGGAATAAAATATCCAACAATGATTTACAATAAAGTAATAATGATAATAAATACATGTTGGGAATGTGCTAGCGTTAATAAAAAGCCTTTTTTTTTTTTAAAGATACGTTTTAAGAAGTGATTTAAAATATGTCACAAATTCTGAAAGCCTCAGAAAAATTGCGATAATTAGCAAATTAATGAAGCCGTCCTCAATTGAAAACATTGCCACTCCAACCTTAATTGGTCTGGTATGGCCAGTACATAGTACAGTGGCTAATGTTATCTAACTTTACATAGATATTGCTGAGTAACATTTCTGTGGTTTTATCACGTTCCTGGTGAAGACTGTGACATGCTGTCAAAATATCTGTAAAAAACAGTACTTGGACTTTGTGTTGACATTACTTTGTCAAACACACTGATCCCAAGGTAAAAAATAAGCTTCCATGCCCAAAAACAAAAACACCTCACTAGGAGACAACTTTGTCGATTCCTTCTTGTTTTCTCATTCATGGATGGATATTGATATCATTAAAATATCCATTATTTCAACCAACTTGCTCTCAGTCAGTTTGCTTGAGGAAGTCTTCAAAGCAAGTGACTTGAGATTCTTGGGAAATTAGGGAAAATTCAATGGGCCTATATACTGTAATTACCACTTGTGGCCACAGTGCTAAAGTTACATGCCGGTTTAAATCATCTCTAAATTACCTTAAACTAGATTATTTGCAGGTGACAATTTGATTGCATTCATGTTCTGATGTAACTTTGACAAATGAGCACAATACATTCAAACTTCTTCTTCTCAAACTCCTTGTTTAGGCTTATCTGACATTAGCATTGCTGGTGACAGTACAGTGACGATGGGAGAACAGTACACGTTCACATGCTTGGTTGCGTGCATCCCGACCTGCACCATTATGTGGAATTTCATGGGGAAGACCTACCAGGGTGACCAAATCAACATACCCATCTTGCATCAGGGGAACAAGTCAACCGTTGGAAGTAAACTGAAGATCACCTTTAGTGACTACTCTAAAATTGAGCCTCTGACCTGTGAGGCAACAAACACTGCATCTCACGCCACTATTGCCGCCAGTATGAACCTCACTGTAATTGGTGGGTCTGTGTTATTGTTCTCAACTGATTTTTGAATAAAAATACTGGTATAAGATACAAGAAACTAATCACATCATGTCTTGGCTTGGTGTCTCTGCACAGACCCCTTCTCAGTGCGTTCCACCACCCAGGACCTGCCAGTGGCAGGCAAGTCTTTCTCTTTGCAGTGTGTTGGCTCTCAGAACCCAGCCTCCATTACGTGGCTGAAGAACAAACGCCCAATGCCAGCAAATGAAAGAGTGCATTTCTCCCCTGACAACGTTACGATGACCTTCAGTCCTCTCCAGCAGGAAGATGATGGTTTATACCAATGTGTGGTGGCAGAGGGGGGCCCCCCCATCCAGTCTGTTGGCTACAAGATGCAAGTAAACTGTAAGTACAATGGGGTCATCACGGTCACCTTATCATGCTGTGTCATGCAGTGGCGTACAACATGTTAGAGAAAGGGTTCGGGAAAAGTTACCAATGTGAATCACTGGACAGGTGGATGAAAACAATCTGGACAAAAAAAGAGAGTAAGAAATGATTTCACATCTTCTTTGTTGAGAGCAATACCAAGAGGTACATGAACTTGCACATGACCACATTCTTGGAGGTACTGGGAGGTCATCAATTGATGAAGCCAGCACAACTACACCATTGGCAAAAAGAAGCTGCAGTCCTGAGATCATGAAAACTCAACGCTCTCTACAGCTCATTTGCGTCAAAGAGATTCTGTCCATGAAAATGACAAACACAACTGGTGACCCAATATCCACTGAGGAAAAGCTTGACTTGCTTCTCAATACGTGAATGCAGCTCTTGCGACAGTTATACAATGACTTTATGGAAGCTATGGCCAGGCACCCCCTATTGGGGCTGCTTTTTGAATAGGGCCTATTCCAAAAAGCAGCCCCAAGGGACACATTCATTAGCCTTCTCCAAGTCCACAAAGTATATTTAGACTGGCAAACTCCTATAATCCCTCCAGTGGAATCAGTGCCTTACTCCCACTTTACCTGGCATAAGCATAAGGGAGGCTATAAGGGATACCAAAATAATTTGAACACATCCTCTCTGAGTCCTTCTCCATGGAGGATGTGTCAGTCGGGTTGAGAAGTTCCTCAAAGTGTTCCTTCTGCCGTCCAACTATATCTCCATTCCACGTTAGCAGTAGCATTCCATATCATCATTCTTTCAAACTTCTATAAATGTTTAATACAGCTAACTTTGTATTAGCTAAAGATTTCTCTTTGTTGATCTCACATCTGTTCTACCTCTGCAGACGGCCCGTCTTCAGTGGTGATCAGTGGGGCCGATGTAGTGTCTGTGGGAATACTTTATAGTTTCCAGTGCTTAGCCAGCTGCTACCCGACATGCCTGTTCACCTGGACCAGGGGCAATGTGACCACTCAGGGCCCGGAGCTGAGCTTGCAATTTATGGAACTACAGCCAACGCAAAACCTGACCTGCACTGCAGTCAATCCTGCAACAGGAATATCAGTCACTGCCCAAAATACGCTGCAAATAACAAGTAACAATACAATTATTTATTTCAGCTCATACGCTTTTTTAGGAGCAATACCTACAACCAAATCTATTTCCAACTTTTCAGCTGGACCATCAAACATTCAGATCAGCGGTCCGACCTTTCTGACTGCAGGGGTCGCATCCAACTTCACCTGCTCGGCTGACTGCTACCCGCCCTGCAGCTACACCTGGACTCTTGTCTGGGACGAAGAGATGTTCAGGGCTGCACAAGAAAACACCATTTCATTCATTCCCCCAGCTGATAGTGCCGTCTCTGAAACTCTGATCTGCGAGGCTCAGAACCCCGTCTCAAAGCTCTTTGTCGACGCGTCTCTGCTACTGTGGATGGCAAGTATGTGAAAGAACTTGGCTCTGAGTGAGAATTAGTCAGTAGAGTTGTGAAGTGAGAGAAATCTCTCGGACTACCCTGATTCTAGAAGTTAAATTCCCATTCATTTTATCCATAGAGTCTTACGTGACTCATAGTTGGAGCACGTCTACAGCTTGATCATGATTAAACTCTTGCAATAACATATTCAGTACATAAGATTAAGAACTTTGTATAGAACTGTTACACAGTAATGGGGCCTGCGTGGTTGGCTAACATCAGCGAATGAAGTAAGTAAATAAATAATCTATGTATGTAGTATGGTTAAGCAACAAGACCATGATTTGCTTGTATTTGTGGATCTTCTCTTGCAGATGGACCAATAAATGTGGTGATTGCAGGACCAGCATCTCTTGAAATCGGGGTCATGGCGACATTTACGTGCTCAGCTGAGTGCACCCCTTCCTGCAGCTTCACATGGACTGTGTATGGGAAAACCATGACGGGTAGTGTGATTGAAGTCACTGTGAACCGCTACGTTTCCCGAGAGTCCATCAGCTGCCAGGCTAAGAACACATTCACCGGGAAGACGGCGACGGTCAACGAGACGCTGAGTGTCTCAGGTAGGCTGGTGCTGGAGGTTTGAGTGTATTTAGACATCGTTTGTAGGGGATATCTGTTCTAACTCTAACTGATATGCTTCTCACTGCAGATCCTCACTGGTGTGGATGTTGAGACACTGGAAGAACTGTCCTCAGTGCAAACCATACTGCAAACCCAGATCTGTTAATACTCTGTGCAGTGTAGCACAGAGATAAAGTTTGGTAATCTTTTTTATTAATGACACTTTCGTATGGCTTTATTTGCTCAAGCACTGTGTACTCTGACTGAAGGACTGGCGACCTGAAGAGGGCGTTTCCTTGCCTTTATCACAATGCATGTTGGGACAGGTTCCAACCCCTTTGTGACCCTTAACAAGATTAGACAGGTATTAAGAAAGGATGCATGGATTGTGTGCTTGAGTAATATGTTTTGGGGTTTTAATTACACAAGGGTAATCTCTTTGATGACGTATTCCCATTTGTCTTGCCAAACAATATGGACTACTATACTTACAGTAAACAATGAACTACTGTACTTTTGCTGATTACACAGTGCTAATTCATCACTCATGTGACAAATCTGAGCTTAAGTAAAGCGGAGTTATAAACTATTTAACTTCTGTCATCACTTACTCAACATCTGCCCACACACAAATTACAAAATGCACCTTTATTTGTTGTTCAGTTTCCTAAAAATGGAACTGACACACTTCACCTGTTACACAGTTCTCTAGTCACTCAGCTGGTTTTAGCCAATAACATGTTATTTTCAAATTCACGCTTCCTGTTAATAGAACATCCTTGTTGTATTCCATGGTTGGGGTGTAAACTCCAATAATATGTAGCTATCTGACTCTTTTTCAACACAATAACATGTTTATAAAATTCTGATTCAAGTTAAATATCTTCACCCTGAATCCCAAGTGTCTCATTGGTGGAACCTGTATGGGTATTTTTTCATTTTGATCAACTTTACCACTGAAATGTGCCATGGTCAGAATTACAATCTATAATTTGTGAAATAAATGGATAGAGAAAGATGATCATATATTCCCACAGGCGCAGGGCCATAACACAGCAGTCCAGTTTAATGAAAGTTTATTCAGTATTAGAATATAACTTGATGATTAGTTGGCTTTGATGTAAAACTATGCAGCACTGCGTGTTGAAAGTCTATAGAACTTCTTGAAGTCTTGAACCCAACGTCACACGCCGTACTTCTTCTGTAAGGCTGTGACCGACAATCCTTCCAGCTCAGCTTGGTGAAGGAAGTCAAACACTTCTTTAAGCACTGGGGGGGGGGGGGGGGGGGGGGGAAAAAAACAAAAACACAAAAAAAAGAAGTGTGTTTTGTGGGGTTAAAAAAAAAAAAAAAAAAAAATAAAAAAAAAAAAAA
>JAVQJD010001122.1:0-20251 GCA_036023655.1 Nannoperca australis
CCCCCCCCCTTGTTTTTTTTTTTCCTTTTCGTTTCTTAGCTGTTTGTATAAAAGAAAGTGTGTTTTGTTGTAAGGTTGTGGGCTGGAAACTTCAAATCTGAAGTCATTTATAACCAGAGATAGAGAACTGAGAGCGAAAAGTAAGTTCAGGATGGTTCAATGATATCACGCCCCTAACCCTCTTTTTGGCAATCCTTCCTCATTTCCCCATTCATTTCACTATTTGCTCCCCTGGTTTTCTGCCTTTTGATTAATTGTGTATTTTTGTGCGATGTCAGAGCAATTGCAGTTTCTTTACACTGTTGTTGGGGTTGTGGGGTTGTTTGTCATTCCCACTTGTTTGTCTGAGCTATAGAAGTAGTGTGTTGCTTTAGGTCTACCATGAATATGGAAAGGACTTTTCAAAATAACTGAGTAAAGTAAACCTTTCCTGTTATAAATCATAACCTCTGCACGTATGACACAATCCTGAGGTGGACACAGATCTTCACTGATGCCAGGATAATAAATATTCCGTCTTTTGTTAAATACATATTTGGTCTTTCTTTTTGTTGTAATGTAGCAATTAGCTAAATTTGAAAGCCATTATTATATTTTTGTCCAGGTCAAGAGCTTTGCACAATTGTTTTACATCAAAACCACAGAGAGATATAATATTTTTGGCCATTAAACTGTGGTAGTGAGCAGATACATAAATACAGCAGCAGTCTTAAGTTGATTATAACAGTCAACACTTTGACCTTGATCCATTGTAAGATAAATAGACTTCAGTGTGTAAGCAGAGGGATTTATTGTGATCCAGAGGATAAATGGTGTCCTTTTTCATCGTTGTTGTAGTTTCTTTTAAATTCACACCTCTTTTTGAAGTGTCTTTATGGTCTGGTGGATGTCACCCCAGCTGAGAAATAATTAGACACTCAATTATCAGTTCAAGAAAGCCAATTATCTTAAAGACTCTGTGAATATCACTTATTGTAAGAAACATTCAGAGACTCGCACATCTCAAATAGCTGTTGCTTTGTTTGAAAATGAATCGCTACACATTTCTGACTGTGAAACTCATCACTGCCAATGTGAGTAATTAGTATAAAACACTGTTTATAGGTGCTGTTGATTGGCTGGGTCATGGTTGATAAGTAGTCTCACAAACACAGCCTCTGTCTCATGTGAGCTCTATTCATCTACTTAAAGGTATCTGGTCACATATGGTCACATGGGCATCCAGGGCATCCACTCTTAGTTAATTTTTAATTCAATTTTCTGAAATCCTTTGGGTTTTAATTATACCATGACAGGCTCAGTGATCCCAAAGAGACAGAAAGACAATGCTGATATTATATTAATGCCTATGACCATCAAATTATCTATTATCATTTCATATAGTGCCTGTTCAGCACCACCACTCTGTATCACACAGAAAAGTTTAGTACACATCAACATCTTAGAATAGCAACTCGTAAGTCTTAGAATATTCTAAACTCAGGAAAATTTGAAGTTGTGGCCTTAGAAATAAGAGCTCAGATTTTAATCTGTGTTGCCATCAAGCAACAATTTTGAAGATTGCTTCATTGACATTGAACAAAACACTGGTTTGTTGGGGACTGAACTAAAATAAGACCTGGGGCATGGACATCTTTTATCATTTAAGGCTTTTAGCAGTTCTGTAAAATAAAGAATACCTAAGCCCACAAATCTGAGCATGGATTAAATCACCACAGGCCAAAGTGCTTTTTCTTTGAGACTTGATCAGACTCACAGATATTAGCTAAACTCTCTGATGTCAAAGGATTTATATATTTAAAACTTTGTCAGTGGATTTTCTTTTTAACTAATTGGTCTTCATTGCCTTTCCAAATTTGATAGACTTATGGGTCTGGTACAGTCTGCATTGGGAAGGCTTACAGCTCACAGTGTGGATCACTGTCCCTCATTAGAAAAGCCACAGACCTTTTGATAAGGTTTCCGTTGTTTCCATGGCACACTGACACTGTGGCTTCTTGTTAATACAAAATGGCCCTGTGACTGTAGCGTGAGCCTTCCTACTGCTGTACTGAACATGTCAAGCATCTCACCCACCACAGTCAGAACAGTTGGGAATGGGATGAAGCTCCAGACCCAGTTAGGACCAATGGGGCTCCTGGCAGCTTCATGGAAGGAGGGGGCACAGTGAAGGGCAATGAAGCAGGGAGGACGAAGGGGGCAGGATGTATATTTTGAAGCAGAGGGGTTGTCTGCTCTCGCTGGCAGCTGATCCCACATGCAGGTGGTCGACTCAGTCGCCAGGCAGATCAAAAAGTCAAGGCCCCGGGTGGACCTCCCTTTGAAATGGGAATGGGGCCTAGATATCAGACAGAAAACATAAGCAAGCTCCCAGCCACAGAACAGCTCCATATTCATGGCTGGGACTGGCAGTAGCGACGGGCAGGCAAGCTGGACAGAGCCTCAGCCTTCAGAAGAGGACTCATGCGCACTGGACACTGATTAAGAGATCAGCCCGTGAGCCGGGGTGAGAATGATGCAGTAGCTCACAAGCTAATACAGCCGCACTTACCAAGACTCTAACTTCCTTTCTTGAGATGTGTCTTGACAAGCTGTTTTAATGTGTGGCCATGTTTCTCTGATTTCACACAGTAGTTACATGTGGCAAGTTCAGTACAAATATAGAACAGCTAACTGACCCCCTGAGTGCTGTTAATACTGTAGATCTTTTACTGAAATAAAAATGTCCATCTGACTAAACGGCATTAGAAGAATATGTACAACTCATCCTTGCCTGTAGGAAAATTTAAAGAGTCCTTGTTTTTTCTTCGCTTGCTTGGCCCAATAAACCCACATGCCATCAATGTCATGAGCCTAGAGACCATAGTGCATGGCCCCAGAAAAGCATCTGGAGAAGGGAACGTTTGATTCCCTAAGATCTGTAAGTTTTGCCTCTCTCCTGTATTATTGGCAAATATATACTCTCTCTCTCTCTCTCTCTCTATCCGTCTGTCTTGAATATTAACTGCTGGGATATGTAGGTCACATAATTAATGGAATTCAACTCTACCAGTGAGCTGTCGTGGGATCGGAGTCTTGGGGCACTCTTGAAGTCTTGTTATGAAGTTAAACAAAAAAGATTAGATTTTTTTTAATTGAAGCTGAAAGATGGGACAGATTGCAGTTCAGATGTGTTTCTCCCTCCCCTTTTCCTGTTTTTTTCCCCCCATTTATTTATTTGCGTTGCCCTGTTTTAGGGCAAGAAGAGCAGAGGAAAAAACTTCATTACAACATGGTGGGGTCAGGATAGTCACAGCTTTCTGCCATCATATGCAACATGCATTTACAAACATTACACCCATATATTTTCTTGTAGTCTGTGTTTCTTCCGAATATTGGAGTATACTCCATGTCTGTGACATTGTGTAAGACATGTTTGCCCTATTTTACATTCTATTTTACTTTGTGTTACAGCTGAACTCATCACAGTAGCCATAGCTGAGCTTCGTGTTTTCTGTCCCGAGAGTGGCAGATCACTCCCAGTGGATCCCACTCTCTCTGATCTCCTCTCCATGTTGCTGCCACAATAATTCCATGTACTACATTTAAACACATTCCCTTTGCTTTGCAATTTGTTCAGCCTGGCATCATTACCACCCCTGTCAACCCCCTCGCCCCCCACCCCCATATTACTGCATCCCTCTGGGTCAGTCCTATCCATGGCCTTTTCTGCCCCCTCCAGGGAAGCATCCTGTGCTTTTTATGTCCAGTCTGTTTTTATTCTGGCAAAGGAGCAAAGTTCCAAAGCATGAATTGTCCCTGCCCCCCCCCACTATAACCCCTAGCTAAACTTTATACTTATCAAGATGAGCGCAGCTGTTGTGTGTATGTGCATGCATGCACGTTAGGGTAATGTTCAGTGGATTAAGGACAACATGTTATTATAGAAAGATATTTGGTGTTAATATCAGTAGTTCTTACTTTTGGCAGACTAGCACGTTGTACTGGAAGACCTTGCTGTTGTTTTTGGCCCATTACTTTAGCAAGAAAAGCAAAATAGGGCAATGTATGCTTTCCACCTCCGTGTGTCTGTGTGCGAAAGTTAATTGCGTGAGCTGCTAATGTCCATAAGGACATCTGTGCTGACCAACCACTCACATTTCTAACCATGCAGACTGTACGCTGTCACGAGTGCACTGACCGTGTTATCAGGCACCCAGTGTGGTAGTAGTTAACTGTCCACTCATGCTTTTTAGAAGGGATAACACATCATCATCGTCCAGAATCAATCAGAGATAGAGAGATCAGTTGGTTGAATGTCATGTGAGATTTGACACCATGTTGGGTATTGGAGTTTGAAGATGTATGAATGCATCTAACAATGGGTTATCTTATATTGAGGGGATTGTTTTTAGAGAAAGAGACATTTATAATAAATACATTTTGATATTAAAGTACTGTTTTATTTAAGTTATTGTACTTTTGGGGTTTTGAATGTCATATAAGTGTCTTGTTTGGGGATAGGAGATACTTTTTAATGTTTCTCTATGTCTATGTGTGTGTGTCTGTGGCTACAGGCTGCTGCTGGGACAATGACAGGGTGCGCCTCAGCCTCATTACTCACTGCTCCTGAGCCAAACAAGCACCACTGCCACCTCTCTCTCTCCCTCCTGCTTTATCTCTGTCTTTTCCTCTCTTCCACCACCTCGCCCATTAGAGAGTGCTGATGGGACGTTTTTTGCAGAAAGGATAAGATACACACACACACACACATACACATACACAAGCCTGGGCTGTAGAGGAAGGGGTTGTTGACAAGGGCAAAGACGTGTTGTTGTTTTATATAAGGGATGCATTTGTCTGTTGAGGATTGACTCGCTTAACTGGCTGCCAGAGCCCCCTTTTTCTTTCTACATATCTCCCTCTCTCTATTATCTAGCCTATAGCGGGCTTCTCTTTTTTGATAGGTCAGGACATAGTACAGTTTTAATTATTCCAAATGTGGTGGTGAAGAAATTCTTTGGATTTTTGAAAACCAAGATCATGTTAAAAAAAGAGTTGGAGACAGACAGCAAGCTTTAAAGATGGCAATTCTTTTTAAGGTAGAGTCAAAGCAAGCAAGCAAAAACTACTGTCGTATCTTGAGTGAAACTGCTATATCAGCACAATTAGCTATCTCCTAGTCCCTGAACTGGGCGTCAAGAAAAACAGCATTTCAACAAAAAATGACTCTTTGCACCATCACTTCTCCAAATGCTCTAGGGTCAGCCAGCCACGACATTGAGGTGATGCTTCGTTCGACCCCGCTCATACCATCCTAGTCCTAGAGCTTCTTTTTTCCCCTCCTTTAACCCTGACAGACTGTCGTTCTGACGAGATGACTGGAGATCAGTGGCGCTCTCATCCCTTGAAGTGGCTCCAGGTGTCACTCCAAGGGTACCCGCCCTGTTTGATCTGCCGTCGAGCTCCTGTCGGGCCGCGGCACCCTCTGATTTCCCGGTCAGAGGGGAAAGAGGCTCTCCTGTCCAAAAGTTCCACTGCTACTTTTGAGTGACAGCAAGGGAGTGGGATTGGCAGCCGTGGAGCAAAGCGTAGCAATAACCGTTTGGGAATGGACTGTTTCCTGTTTTCATTATTCCCTAGCTCCCATTTAGCAGCTACAGGGAACCCTTTCACACGCCCCCTCAGGGAAGCATTGTATAGAAGTGATCTGTGATCTTGATTTGATTTGCCAGGCCCCAGCAGTCCAAACAACAGAAAAGGAAACAAAATAAACATCAGATGAAACCAAACTATTTTCACTGATCATGCTGTGGGCCTTGTCTTAAGAAGAATAAAAAAACATCCTCTCAAACATCTTCAGATGATGTCCAAAGGAGGTCCCTGTCTTCACTGAGGAGCTGTACAAACAAAAAGGACAGATGAAACAAAATGGAGGAATGGAGGTATATATCTTTTCAGCAAGCATAGATGCCTGTATCCTTCCTCCCTTTCATTTTTTTTTATATCCGTTACGTTTCCCCCCCACCTACTGTGAGCTTCTGTAGAAATTACAGGTGAGATCTCAGTCTGTGGCAGGGCCTGCCTTTCGTCTAGAGGGAGCAGGGGGAAGGGTGGGGGTTTGAAGGGGGAGGAAAGCCTGAGAAGGAGAGGAAAAAGAGATTCATGCTTTGCAGTACTGCTGTGTTGTTTGTGGCACTTTTCCCTTTGTGTGTCTGGCGATAACTTATTCAGCACAGGGCCATTCATCCAGGGGTTGAGCGCGGGCGTCCGTCAAGACGGAAAATAATGAGGCGACAGCAGCGCAGAGGATAGCTTTCTCCCTCTGCCTAGGTCGCCCCCCCAACTCCTCCTCCCCCTTCTCTGTCTCCTCCTCCTCCTAGCCTCCCATTATCAACCGATTTAAATAGATAATAGGGGGCCTTCTTCAGGACATTTTGAAGCAATTAGAACCTATCACATTGTCTCTTATCTGACTGTTGTTCCCTCCCAGAAATCTATTGTGCATACTTCTGGGGATACAATGCAAAAGCTGCCTGGAATATTGTGGAATGCCACAGCTTCACTGGATGCCAGTATTTGTGTCAGGAAAAAGAAGGACTATTTTGTTTCCTATATCTTTGCAATAGACTCTGTACCCATGTGCGCATGTCAGGCACTTTTCCATCTTGAGCCAAGACAGGACATGGGATCCCTTTGCCATGATAATTTGCTCTTGGGCTGCATTACTTGCCAGGATAAAGTGGCTCCTGCCCAAACACTTGTACTGTACATACCTTACCAATAATTACAGCTGGCAAAATAATAGGAAAACCTGTCCAATGGGGCTTAAGGTTCTAGATTGCTGCTTTGTGTAGTATATACTGTTATTTTTCAAAACAGTGATAGTCTCAACAAAATAAGCCAGCTGTCGAAGTTGTGTTTGCATCAGAATAGATACTTAAGTATAGTTTTTGCTGTTATTGTTGTTGCCCCTTAGATCTCTCTTTGGCAGGGTGTACAAGCTTGAAATATTTACAAATGCAGAATTTTGACTTGTTTTTTCTTTCTTTTTAATATTTTCTTCTAACACATCAATCATTTACTGCGCTTCTGTATGTCTGTATCTCGTCCTGGCAGACCCCCAGGATGGAACAGTGAAACAAAGGCAGTACATTGTTGTCATGTTGTTGATGGCAACAACAACATGTTGAGATCCCCTTTATCACAATGGGCAAAACAATAAAAAGAGGACCACTTTTTTCAAGTGATAAAGGTTGTAAGCCAAGGCATTTGTAAGCATCAGGATTCAAGAGGACCTCCCGTCAAAATACTTAAACAGCATTTGTCTCTTTTCTAAGCAAACACCTTCTAACCTTGAGTGCTTTTATACTAAGCACAATAACAGAATTTAAATCTTTCTATCCCAAAGGCTGGAAGGCAAAAGGACAGACCCCATCACCCCACTCACCCCTTACTTTGGTTTAGTGGTGGTTGCTGTGAAGGGCTTTCCATGATGTGTAAAAAACAGCAGTTTTGACAAGAACTGTAGAAACAGAGATTTGAAAATGTCTTATTTACCAAATATAATTTCACAATGCAGTCTACTAATACACAAAGATGAAATCTTTACTTCTTTTTTTGAATTCCCTCAGTAGGAAGATGATTGGTGTAATTATTTACTGACATGGTAGCTTCTCAGACAAAGTAAATACAACATAAGAAGAGATAACAATGTGCAAAGTAAAATGATGCCATTTTGTTCTTCAGAGTTATCTAGTCATTGTATTTTAGTTCAGTGGTTTCATTAGTCTAAAGCAGTGAATAGTGTCAGTCCAACACTAGTCTTCCAGGCTTTAAATTGTAGTAAAAGTGCTGTGATAGTAGCTTAGATAATGGTGAAATAGATGTATACAGCTACTGTTTGTTATCTATAGCCTCACTTAAGTACCCCCTCTAACTAGATTCAGTAGAGCGGATCAGTACTGGTTGATTTATATATATATATGTTTGTGTGTGTGTGTGTGTGTGTGTGTGTGTGTGTGTATAATAATGTTAAACATTTCTTGTGTCATGCAACAACAATACTCATGAAGATATATGCTATTTCTGCAGAATGACTAGCCTTATGCCATGTCACAAAACTCCCTTAGCTTAAATTAGAGTAGTACTATCGGTCTTCTAAGAGCATTTACTCACATTTAATTTAATTAAGTTTTCAGTCCATCACTAGAAAATGTTTTAGTGCCCTCTCTCAGTTTCACAACTTTTTTTGTGTAATATGACATTTCAACATAGCTTAAACTACATTCTTAAAATTTATAATATGTAAGGATCTTCCTTGTTTAAAAAAAAAAAAAACCTCACTAGCCAATGTTATTCACTACCTGTCTTTGTTGGGATTTGTCTTTGGCATCTGTGTTGATGGTCATTTCATTTTTCAGTTATTTAAAAAAATGAAATGGGCATCTGAATCTCAGGGATATTTGAGATACTGCATGTGACAAACAAAACAGAAAGAGACAGATACATAGTTATTTGAATCAACGGGCTCTGACAATGACTCAGGCACTGAGATGTGTTCTATGCTTTTGTGTGAATGTAGACGATTGAGTTATGGCACTAAACACGGTGAAACACTATTTTACCCTGTATTAGTATTGAGTATTCAGTCCGTTTGTGACACAGGTTGTTCTGTTTGTTACTCTAAGTTTCTCTCTAGATGCCTTTGTCCCAATGGTGCATTCCAGTGAAAGCATGGTTGGACACATGGAAACATGGAAACAGTCTTCCCTCTGGCTGATTCATTTTTTGTGATATTCAAAAGGCCTTTTTTTCCATTATGGATGCCTCAAACCATCATCTATTGTAGCCAAAATCGTAAGGACAAAGCAGAGTT
Organism: Nannoperca australis; assembly: GCA_036023655.1. Taxonomy (NCBI): domain Eukaryota; kingdom Metazoa; phylum Chordata; class Actinopteri; order Centrarchiformes; family Percichthyidae; genus Nannoperca; species Nannoperca australis. Next base: position 8,858 of record JAVQJD010001122.1, read on the forward strand.
ATTCCACAAAAGCCTGTGGAACGTTGATCAGTGGAGAAAACCCCAGTGAGGTCCAAGGGCCATAGAGTCCATTTTTAGCCCAGGGACCATAGGAAGTTTTCTAGATGTTGTATAATTAGACAGTATGCAGTTAAGTTCCTAAGAGACTGTTTGGCAGGCGCTGTCTTTCCACTCTCACGTTTTTCACTCGTATGTAATCATGTTGAATGGTTGGTTATGGCTTTAAAATTATATTTACAAAAGTAAGTTATAAATATTCACACATACCTTGATATGCTGATGATCTAGCATAATTGTCAAAATAGATTCTCTTATGACATACCCTGGCTGAGAAATTTGAGTCAAGTGCAATACACGTTCAAGTCCTTGGTCTGGCTCAGGTTTTGGGGAGTGAACCAGCCATGCACGGCTGGTAATGACAGGTTTCAATGTTGCCCGTGGCTTGTGGCCCACTGCACTGTTTGTTTGGAGAGTGGTGCTCGGCCGTGAAGTGCTGGCCCAGCTGGCAGCAGTTCCCTTGCCCCTTTGGCCTGATGGCTGAGGCATGTTTGGCCCACACCAGCCAGGCAGACTGGCATCCAGGAGGCTATGGAGGAAGAGTTGGGTGGGGGTAGGGGGTCTTTTGGCTGAGCACCCTGGTGCTAGGCCAGGCCTACTGCCAACTGGAGAGAAGACTTTCCCGCTCACGATCATCACGTCTCTGTGGCGACAGGGATCTTAGTTTGCACCTCAAGGGTCAACATTATCCCATCGGGATCCGTCTCAACATCCTTGCTCACAGAACAGCATTGAAAACTTTTTTTTCATTCCTACTTTTGGCAGCCAACTGCTTCCCAAAACTTTTTTTGTAAACAGTAACTGGCCTTGTTTTTTTTTTTACTGCATTTATGAGTATCCCTGTAGTGTAATATAACACAAATAATGTTATTTACACACACATACATACACTTATCCTCCACAGTCCAAAACTTCAGTTGCCCATCTTCCATGGGTTCGAGCAAAGTTCTAGCAGGGCTGTGAAAATAAAAATGCTGACTTATCACGTCATTCACCTCAGCCTTTTGAGTGTTATTTTCAGTGTTACTTCCTGCGCTGCTGATAAATGACAATCAGAATTTGCACAATTCCTAACACTAAGTTGTCATGAAAAGGTCAACAAGAGGCCATGCACTCTAACCCCGAATCTTTGTGCACCTGTATAGCCAGAGTTCACTTTTTCATTGTGCTTTGGACACATACTGTAAGTTTCACTTGTTAAAGAAGTATGTACAACATACAGCTGATGTGAACAACAATCTTAACCTGGTAGCCACAAAGATAAACCCGACATAAAATGTCCAATTCTTTCTAAATACTCACTCAAATCCTGAAAACCATAACCTCTCAAAATTTAGAGCCACTTTGTTTATTTTCTGGATGTTTGCTGGGTCACATGGGTACATCCTGTCAGCCATCATGTAAACTTTAAACCACACCCCATATTCTGATGGCGCCAGGGCTAACATTGCTTCAGTGTTAAAGGGAAGTTGTGAGGACATTGATGTCTTGGCCTAGCATCCTAGTGTCACTTTCCCAGCCTGTTTGTGGAGCCCGCCAGTCCTCTCATTCTCCTCAGCTGACCTGAATGCATCACCGAGTATCACACACATGTGAGGAGCCTGATATCCCAGCCAACAACAAATGTTTTCCTACCGTTACCATTGCATTACTATTGTACACAGCCTTCGTCCTTTGACCTGGCTCACACTGGGGCTCTGTTGGTTAGATGTTTTGCCTGACTCTTCAGGCCAAGTCTCTATTTTTTTTAACAAGACGTCGATGCACACCCATCCCATCTAAAAGTTTCCCTGTGGTATAGCATTTCAGAAAAGACTTGACATAAACCATTTCTAAACACTGGTTTCATTTCACCAATCTTTAATTACATCGTTTGGTAGAGACCGAGGTAGAGAGTTGAAGTAAAGCACCATGTTAGCAAAGCGTATAATAGTGAGGGATACCACAGCCAGAGGACAGTGGGTCTAGAAGAGGGAAAAACATCATACATGAACAAATACTAAAAGAAACCCCAAGATGTTAAGGATTTACAGACTTTTAAAAATTATTTTGATTAGTCGCTTATGGCCTAGAAGATCAGTTTCTCTGCCATGACCGTTGAATGAACCCCAACACATCAGTATGACGGTCCACATTCCTCATCCAGGTATTAATTGTCATTCAATATATATTTCAGCATTTACAACAGATATAAGCACTTTTGCAGCATTGTTGCTAATTAAATGTTTGGAGTTATTTTGTGCTTGTCTTTCATGTCATTTCCCATGTTATCTTATTGCTCAATATATTTCAGCTTAGCCAAGAAGCCAGCCACGGTCAGTCAATTAATTGCAGCTATACAAACCATTGGGTTGCATTCCAGTTGCACAGTGTTTCAGTGTATTATGGTGCCCTGAAGAGTATTATTGTAGCCCAGAGCGATGGTTAAGCCTTCCTCCAGCTCTGTGACAAAGGCAGCTGTGAGGTCGTGCTCGAGGCCAGGACTATCAGAGCTATCAGTCCAGCAGAGAAAGAGCATAACAACAAGCCCTGTCAAATAATGGTGTCAACAGTGGGATTGTTTAGCTTCATTTGTGCAAGGAATGTCCATGGTATAATGGTGACGTGTCGCTGTCTATTGACTCAATGGGTCAGACTTGACCCTGTTGTTGATTCTGTTTCTCTAAGCATTTTTTGCTATAGAATGGTATATTGTAGTGTATACTGTACGTTAATTTAAAATATTTCCCATTTCCCTTCTCTTTAAGATGTCAGAAAGGTCAGTTGTCAAAGATAGTTGGCCTAAAGACATAGATGTGGGAGGTGACATGATAACTCGAGCTTATTTTGCCTCCCACTGAGTCCTGTATTGTGTAAGCCTGATCAGAGTTTTATCCTCCTTGTTTATTAAGTTTGGTTGTAGTTCAGTCATCAATATTTTGAAGTTGGAATAATCCTGAAAGTTTGGCAGTGAGAAAGTTGATGGGCAGCAACAGTGTACGATTTTATGTCCCTGAGCTGAACTTACACATTGACTTTTCAATCACTTCTTAGTGATCTTGTATCTGTAGTTTATGTATGTAAACTTTTGCTTATTAAACATGACTTTTGTCACAAGCACTTCATGATTTTGAGCAATAACATCTCTGCAAAATTAAAAAGAGGAGAGTTTTCAATGTTTAGTGTAGCCATGCTGTTGTAAAGTAATTTTTCCAGGTTTCCGGATGCTAGTCGCCTTCTGAACTGTCAGAATGTCTGTTACTATTGAGCCCATTCTGCCATGCCATACCCGCCGAGTTTCAGCACTTCCTTTACTTGACTTGCTGGATAAAATTATTTATTTTCACCCCTCTTCTTCTCTAGTCAGAATATTGCTTCCCCCAACCCCCATGCAACATCCCCCTCCCTTTCTCCTAACGGTAAACGTTAAGATCCAGGAGTGGATCAATGGCTGTTATCCTTTGATGTGCTTGGAAGCATTACGAGTGGTGAGTTCTAATTGGAGCAGATCGCTGAGGATCAATGTTGGCTGTAATTGCCTGACACAGGACTGGGTGTGAGACTTTATTATCATTAATATTTAGACATGATGTGGGAGTAGCCAGCCGATGCTAAATGTACATCGGCGGTGCAAGCCTTTGATCTCAGGAGATAAGCAGATCGATTGGGGGTTGGTGGGGGGTGGCTGAATGAAAAGAGGTCGCGGACGTGTGGTGAGCTGGACGAACGAATTAGCGAAGCTCGCACCCTGGATTTTATCGGATTTCTCGGGGAAGTTTCCCTTCGGCTCTGGAAAGGTCACGCTAGGCCTCAGTCCTCCCTATAGCTACAATAACAGCCTGGCATCTGGTCAGTGTCAAGGGAGAAAATAGGGCGAGTAGTTTGGCAAGTTTGGTCACAAATAAGAGACAACAAGTACATTTACAGAATAGACACCATTATACATTTATTTTGTCAGTAAACGGCAAAACAAAAAAAAAATAGCCGTGCCCTTGTTTAGTTGTTTTTGTATCTTCACATGGTTTCTTTTTTTCAGTGAATCTAACAAGTTTAGGGATGAATTTAGATTTACCAATGAGAATGAGGAGATACTTAGTATTTGTCTTTTTGACAGCGTCTATTGTTTGAGAGACGTAACAGAATATGACGGAGGAAGCGGCCCCATGGGGCTTGGGGCTGCTTCCTTGGTGTCAGCAAACACAAGATGATGTTACCTAACCTTATGGATAAAGGAGGGAGTTGGACTCTCTGATGGAACACTCCCTGTCTAGCAGCATGACCAGAGGGGGCAGGGACTATCCCGGTGTCCACAGAGGCTAAGGGCATGCTGATACTGTGAGGCGATGATGTATACGCTTAATTCTGTCTCCTCTGTTTTTGCCACTTTGTTCTCCAAGGACTGATACCTTAATCATTGTACTTAGCAGGACAAAGATAGGTAACAGGTCACACAATAACAGGTGTGTTAGTTTTCATGGCTGTGACCTGCTGCCTGATATTGGACAAAGTGGGAAACTTTGCAGAATCCAGGTCAGCAGAGATAATGATCCTGAAAAGAAAATAAGTGAGGGGTGATGTGTTGTAAAATGACACAGACTTGTGAAAATGTTCACCAATCAATTAATTGCAGCACCTTTTATACAAGAAATGTAGCTCAAAGTGTTGCCTAATATATGTATTGGTTTACACTTATGCAACATGCATTTAAACTAGCAAAAACAACGAATTAGATCCATGTCAAAAAAAGTTTTTCTTGAATTTGATTTTAAGTCATACAAGTAAAAGCTTGTATATACTGTATCTCTGTGTACAGTATACAATAATATACACTAATCAGCCATAACATTATGAATAACATGTAAGGAAAAATAGACAAGCGTATGGATGTGCAGTGATCAGTACCTACCAAAAGTAGTCCAAGGAAGGAAAACTGGTGAACTGGTGACAGGGTCATGGGCGACTAAGGCTCAATGATATGTGTCGGAAGTGAAGCCTGGTGTGAAGCTGTGTGGTCCGATTCAACAGAAGCGCTACAGTCTCTCAAATTGCTGAAAAAGTAAATGCTGGTTCCGATACAAAGGTGTCAAACAGTGTATCGCAATGACTTTCTTATGGGGCTGCATAGTCGCAGACCAGTCAGGGTGCCCATGCTGAACCCTGTCCACCGCCGGATGCGCCTATAATGCACAGGTGAGCATCAGAACTGAACTACGGAGCGATGAAAGAAGGTGGCCTGTTCTGATGAATCACTTCTTTTTTTTTTTACATCATGTGGAAGGCCTGGTGCATGTGCGTCACTTACCTGTGGAAGACATGGCACCAGGATTCACTATGGGAAAAGGCAAGCTGGCAGAAGCAGTGTGATGCTTTGGGCAAAGTTCTGCTGGGAAACCTCGGGTCCTGCCATTCATGTGGATGTTACTTTGACACGTTCCACCTACCTAAACATTGTTGCAGACCAAGTACACCCCTTCATGGAAACGGTACTCCCTAATGGAGGTGGCCTCTGAGCAGGATAATGTGCCTCGTGACACTGCAAAAATGGTTCAGGAATGGTTTGAGGAACATGACAACGAGTTCAAGGTGTTGACTTGGCCTCCACCTCTGAACTTACAGGACATAGGATCTGTTGCTAACATTTTGGTGCCAGATACCACAGCACACCTTCAGAGGTCTAGTATAGTCCATGCCTCAACGGGTCAGGGCTGTTTTGGCGGCAAAAGGAGGACCTATATAATATTAAGCAGGTGGTCATAATGTTATGGCTGATCGGTGTATATATGTAGTGTTTGGTTTGGCAAATGTGTACAGAGCATGCACTGTTTATAAACCTACAGTAGTAACCAAAGAATACAACGTTTTCTCAATTAAAGCTTCAAAATATAAAACATAGATATCTTGGCAGTCAAGAGCTGACATTTGCCATGCTTTTCATCAACGCTGAAAGCCAGTGTCCTTATCTCTATAAAGGCCAGCGTTTGTGCTTTTACCGTCACAACTCTGTGTTTTCAATTTGCCCACATTTTCAAAGTTCTTGTTTAGCCTCTTGTAAGAGGCTCGCTTTTTGACAGTTAATGTTAAAAGTTAGCTCAGTATACTCAGTACTTTGTATGCTCTCTTGTGTGCCCGAATGTATACTTCTGAAGTGTATTTGTGGTGCATGCCCGGATTTGTGTATTTGTTTGTGTGTGTGTGTGTGTGTGTGTGTGTGTGTGTGTGTGTGTGTGTGTGTGTGTGTGAGTTTGTGTGCACATGCCTGCATGCATGTGAATGAGGGAGTGGGATAAGAAGGAGATGAAGAGTCGTTCAGAGGAGCTTTCTTACTCAGAGGCGTCCCCATCTGTTCGCCTGGGCCTAATTGTTCCTGGGTGCGAAGACATGGGAAAAAAGGGAGGAAAGCAAGTCCCCCGTCCCAGAGTTATTTCTGTAACATTAAAAGAGCACCACCAGCACGCTCCAGATTATTGCCATGTAAATAATGGCACTTGGCTCGATTCCCCGCTAATGAATGTCATTTACTTTTCCAAACGAGGATTAATTATCGGCCGAGAACCCCTCTCTCCTCCCACGGGAAGCACATCGCAATTAGCTGCCAAAAAATGGCTGCTAATATTTGTGTTGTTTTAAATTCATCTATATGTATGTACGTGTGCATATGTTGCTGTGACATGGTGAATAACCTCCCAATTAACTGTCTGCTTAATTCTGTGGTATAACTGAGAGAGACCCAGGAGAGGAGAAGAGCAAAAGACACCAATGTCTCAGCTTAATGTCCTTGCCTCATTTCAGTTGGAGTTCTGGTTGGATGTTGGTGTTGGACATTTTTGTTGTGAAACTAGGGGAAAAGAGAGAGTTGAGTTGCTTTGGAGCCAGCCTCCTGGTTGCAAAATAAGGCAGAGAAAACAAACACAGGCCTCAAATTAGATTTCCCAAAACATTGCATTCCCTCTCATTTTACACACCACTGTGGCCTGCAGACAAGAATAGAATAACCCGAGAAAATCCGCTTCAGATTCTGAATGGCACAGTGACTGGAACACTTGACAAACAAGTGCTCTCTGGATCAATCTGATGGCCCCATTTTCTTAAAAAAAAAAAAAAAAAGTCTTACCTAATTTACCTACTTTTGGTATGTTGTGAAACTGCACAGTTTATTTGGATTTGCTATCACTGATAGGATAGTCCAGCTATTAAAAACGTTTCCGCCTTTCTCTCGCTCTTTAGCTCTCACGTCAAATCCGCCTCTGTTTCCTCACTCCTTCCCTCCCATGAGCTCCCACTCTCCTCCTTTTTTCCTCTCCATCAAATTGCCTACCTTTGCGTGGGCTTGAGCTGATGCACTTAACACAAATGAAGGAGAAGATGGGGGATAAGGGTTATTTCTGTCGACAGTGGTTTCGTTTGAGGTGTGGACCCCCTCCTGAGACCCTCAGACTTTGATAATGCTGCAAAGGGTTAAAGTCAAAAAAGGCCCTGACTTCTGAAGGAGGAATATGAAGAGATTCATTGTGCCAGGTTTAAAGCAAAAAGCCATTTTCAGTAAATTTGAGCATTTTCTCAGTTTTGTGTTAGTTTAGTTTTGGTTTTATAAGTTGTTAAATGGCCTTTGACCAGCTGCCCAAGGAAAGTTGACTAATGACTTTGACAATAACGATGTTCATTAAAGATCAAAAATAATTGTTTATGTATTAAGGCAGGAGAACAATTCAAAGGAATGTTCATGTTAAAAAACAATCACAATACTCAGTGGAGGCTCATTATTAGTTACGAGGAATTCTGTAATTGATTTTTCACGTGTTCTTAATCAAACTACATTCCCACCTTCTTTGTTTACGTCAGCAAGAGGCCGGTTGAGGAGAGAGCCGCCACGCAAATAAAGGCTTGTGTGTCAGACGTCCCCACAGAGACAGAGGTTAGGATCATGGATAACTGTGGGAAAGGCTTGGAGGGAGGGAGTGTAGAAAAGGTGACATTTGGACATATACTAGTCCGTGAGCTATAGTCATCCTCCCTCCCCCCCTTTCCACTGCGTCCATGTTTTATGGCAAGATTCTGTTACTGCTCCCTGGCTCACCTCGCAGTGTGAAATGAGCATGTCTCGACTATCCACCTCACCCCACCCCATGAGTTCGCAGACACACGTGAGCACTGCCAAGAATGGTGTTTCTTGTTTCTGGGTCTAAACATGTGGAGGTTTACGATCTACTGAGTGTTACATCGTACACTGTGGCACGGTGCTTGAAAAATGTTTGTTAGTGTACATTCAAGTGTGTGTTTATGATTTTGTTTAGGAAAGAGTTCTTGTTTGTCCATATTTACTGTACTGCTGACATTACATTTACATTAGTAGGTAAACAAATGAAGGGCCTCATGTTTGCTCAGTGGAAATTTACAATCTTACAATCTCTACAATAATACTACATAGTCTAGTGTTCCTATTCTATTGTGTTTTTATTAGTTTCTCTGGTCCTGGTTTCTCTCAGGGGGAGGGAGAGGGGCATGCTCCAGGCTGCAGCAGGTTTAGCAGGTTCTGAGGAGTGCGAGAATAATTTTGGATCTGCTCTGTTTCATCATCTCCCGCTGTCAGAAGTTTGTTTCTGAAGCAGGAGCCAAAACACTTGCTTCCTGGGATGATGTGTCACAAGTGGCACTTTGTTGAGCAGTTGTATTTGTCTCTGGCAGTTTTTACATAGTGGAAATGAACAGGAATTGTGCAGCAAGAAAGTTGTGATCTCTGTTTAGTGTTAACCAGGGCCTTGTCAGAACTTGTATTCTTGTTGTGTAGTGTTTGTGTTCGTTTCAGTGTTTGATTTGTTTTTGGGTTTCGGAGTTCCCATAGTCTCACCCAGAAACTAGACTCCTGACATAAAATGTTATATTTCCTTTTATTTAGTTTCAGGATATTCACAACTACTGTATCGTAGTTCATGTACTGTGACAAGGGATCTGTAATTTGGATATATATTGGTTCATAACACTTTAATCATTTTGCATTCACATTGTTGCCGTACAGGCATGCGGGAATTGTTATCAGGTGAAGAAGGCATTGGAAGATGGATATGGATAAAGTAAAGGTAAACTTTTCTTTACTACAGTTAGAAGATACAGTTAATGATATGATTTACATTTAGTAAATGTTTTCATGCAGGTTTGCTTTGGAACAGAAACCTATTTGTCATATAAGTCATTGTAGCTAACTTAAACCCCTTCAAATAACTGTGTAGTTTAGAGGAGGGTGTTGTCAGAACCTATGGAAGTGGATGTTAGGAGTTGAAATGGTTTTGAAAGTGCCGATGTGCATGAGGTTTAAGTGAATAAATAGATAAATAACCACGAGCCCTTGTAGAGCGAGTCCCTCTGGCTGCGTGCCAAACAGGTAATTCCTCAGGCATAGTTTTGGAAGGGCCACAGCAAGCCAAGCCTGCCTCAGCAGTCAGACTGTCTGCACATTTCTGCCGCTGATGGCATACCAGGGGCGCCATTTTCCTCTCTGAGACAGACAAGCCAGAGGATCTGATTGGCCTTCCGCCAAAGCGCACTCACAAAGGCTCCTTTGACAGCAGGTCAGTCGGTTAACCAAGCAGTAGGCAGAGGGAGAGAGGGATAGGCCAGAAAAAAAAAACTCTTCTTCACCTCTTCACCCTTAAGCTTCATTAAAGGGCTCCTCACACCAATAAAAATATGCACAATCTTGTTTCTCAAATAAAAAAATACATTTACAGTTATCTGTTTTTACAACTTACATTAGTGACTCATTGCAACAACGTATGCTTGCGACACATCAGCAGACATGGGTCTCTGTGTGCATAGAATTTATGGACATTGAACGTATGTTTTGTGTGTTGGCCCACATCCTCTGGGCCTTCTGTGGACATAAGCTGCTGACAAAAACATGCCTTACTTAAGTATGTAAAATAATAATTTGCTAAAACGCCCACTGGATCTATCTGATGTTAAATCATCTGTTTATTATTCTTGCCTGACTGAAAAAAAAAAAAATGGTTGCTTCATTAACACTGGCCCAGTTTCTGTGACGAAGGTAAAATGTGTATATGCTGTGGCAGTATTTTTGCCAACTAAATTATTAGTATGTCTTATTGTCAGAATTGGTGGCGTGGCAACCGATTTTTGATTTCTAGAGAAAATTGAAATTTTGGGGTGTAACTCGCAGTCTTATACATTTATACTGAGTCGGCATTTTGACCAAGATAAATATGCGCTCAACCATTAGCTCATCCTTGTTGTGATGCTGATGGAGCCTCACATCTTATATTTTCATCATAAAGCTGTGTAGGAGCTGACACGGTAGCGTTAAATAGCTGCTGATGTTCTCCTGTGTACTCCCGTGCTCATTATCTCTCCAGTCCAGGCCTTGCTTCTCTGCTTTCTCCTGCCGCCCATCTCCTCCCCTGTGTACCAGCCGCTTTGCATATGACTGATGTTTAAATGCTGCATTGTTAACTGACGTAGGGTAGCCCTTTGCTGACCCGGGAGGTATTTGCTCGTTTGATCATGGGGCAGCAGTTTTAATGTATCGAAGCAGCGCCGCTCCATAAAGCCCCTAGTATAAGTGGAGATGGAGGGCGAAGGCAGGACGAGGGATCCATTGGTTGCAGGCCTGACAGTACAGAAGGAAGGTGATTATTAGAATATCTGTTGGTCAGCAAGGCCAGAGGGGACGCTGCTGACCCTGCACTTCCACTTGTGCTGTGATGGTGGGTGTTGGTATTCCAAGGGGGTTGTGGCAAAGACAAAGAACAGGGCTCCATTGACGAGCAGTTGCAATATTTCCATCATAGTGGGTTTTATTTATAAGGGTTTGAATATTTTGATGAAAGATTGAGCATTTCTTATAGTTCTTGTTCTGTGTTTTTTTTCCCTTTAATGTTGCTTTTCTTCCATAAAGTTAATATCTTGCACGGATATTTAGCTTTTGCCTTTTACATTCAGTCCATCAAGTCTCTGCTACAGTTAGATTCTTGGCTTTAGTTTGCCACAAAGAATAGAAGAGGGGTAACTGAAAGGCCTACTGTCACCAAACCAGATTTCCTTTACATCTGTGTCACTGGGCACAAGAATCCCACTTCGCCAGATGACACCACAACAGGAAGAAGTGTTGAGCAAGAGCAAAAACAATGGCACAAACAGTGTACAGGTTTGTGTTTACACCTTGGGACCTGTGTACCAAGACCCTGCTTACGCTGAAGCTAACCATGAAACCATGAAAATATTGAACACCCATACACCCTTCTAGCCTTTTCTTTACCCTTCTTTGCCCTTTTTTTTCTTTCTATCGTCTTCTTTTCTCTTCGGTTCATTTCTTGTGGGAAGTCTCTTAGAGCAGCAGTGACCATAGAT
>JAVQJD010001125.1:0-37216 GCA_036023655.1 Nannoperca australis
GATCTGAGCTTTGTGACATGGTGAGTTAGATGGTACACTGTGGTCATAAAGGGATGGACATGGTCAGCAACAACACTCAGGTAGGCTGTGGCGTTTAAATGATGCTCAGTTGGTACTAAGAGGCCCAAAATGTGCCAAGAAAATATCACTCACACCATCACACCACCATTTCACCACCAGCCTGAAACTGATACAAGTCTACAACCCGAAATGCATTGAGTTGCTGACATGTGAAATTTGTATTAATGAGTAATATATTTTATGATACACATGCAAAGGGTGCACTAGAAATATGGAAACATAGTTCATATTATGATCCGGAGAAAGCTGGAAGGTTCTGTGTGCTGCTTGCTTTCGTTCCTTTGAAGGCCAAGCTCATTGCATCTCCCCTTTTCAATCACTCACAACAAAACAAGACAGCGAGGGGGAAAAAAGAAAAGAAAAGAAACTTCCTTCACCTGGTTGCATCTGTAATTATAATCAAACACGGCCGTGGTGTGAACACATTGTGTCCTTGTGCATGGTGTTTGCCTTTTTAAATTCTAACAAAACAATCAGTGCACAAAACAGCTTGATTTGCTGGTTGACGGACAGACGTATTTAAAATGAATAGCCTTAACCTATTTTAACACAACAGCTTTTTTCCCTGCAGATACTTATGCCACATATTTTCTCATTGCCAGATGCTGTTCACTATTTTTGCTTGAATATATTTTGATGCTCTGCAGTTGTTTCAATGTCTCTTTCTCAGTTTAACACAATGATCACTCTTTCCTAAAACGATACCTTCATGGTTTTGGAGTCGACAAAAGCCTGTTGTAATGGTGCAGTTTGTATTCTGTAGATGTGAGTTCTGACTGTGTTGTTAATTTATTGTCCTTCTCAATATCTATTCCTGGCCTAGTTTTATGTTATTGAATCAAGGTGGTTCCAAGGCGCCAGCAACTTAATCTGGGGAATTACATGCCATGAGCCGTCAGAAAGGCAGAGAAAGACAAATCCAACGAAATATTAAATGGAGTATTTATAGATTTTGTGTTGAATCTAGGTTCCCTTTTTGAAAACGCGAAACTACAGTACATCTGTTTATTCATGTTCAAAGTGTAGATCCACAGAAGACAAAAAAAAACCCCCAACAACATTTAGATCATTTTAATGGTGTGTCTTGCATTTAAAAGTGCATATAGCTGTTGTTGTTTTTTGTTTAGTGATTCCAACTGGGACTAGATGTGTGACTCTTGACAGAAGCACGAGAAAGTAATGATATCTTCTTCAACAGCGAGTTGTTTATGTCTCCAAGGGGCTAATTACAATAGGGGGAAGTGTGAGGCTGTCAATTGAAGCTAGGATCTCACCGCTATTCTCAGTCTTGACTTGTCTTTAAAGGAAGTCCACGCTCAAGTATTCTGTAACTCTGACCTAATATATGATTCTAATACATCCATTTTTATTTGCTAAAATTATTGAATATACACATCAAATCAATGTCAACTGTTCCTCTGGATAATCTATTATTTTATCACATAAAAGCAGATTAATTGTGAACCTTTTATTCTTTGAAAATCTGCACTAAATTATGTATTTTCTTAACAGCCAAAGAAGGGATAATGAAGTCCTTATGTTGATACGAATACACAGACAGTTTCTCAGACAGGTAAATATCAATGTGTGAACATATTTAGCATTCTGCGATAACCAGCACAAGGCCAGATGCTGTCAGCGTAGACAGTGTATCATAATCTTGTTCCATCTGGCATATGGTGGATCCAATCTCCAAAAATGTTTCACTTGAGGGATGTGCTCTCTAAGGGCCTGGCATATCCCCTGCTGTCGACATTTGAGCTATGGCACTGACTGACTCCAAACATTCCATTTTAGCTGGATGTCTCGAAATGTCACCCCTGACATCTGTACAAAGAAAGCCATCTCCACCAATCAGGTGGCTCAGGTTGAAGAGATAAATTACATTCTTTTGGACGGAAAGTGCAATCTAATATCTACAGCATTCGTAAGTTTCACAGCCCTTATAGCCTTGCACGTAGCTCTATTGCCTTTGCTCCTTTGGGAAAGCAGACCATTTTTCTTTTTGGCCACAAAGAAAGAGCAGAGCAGGAGCCAGATTGGCAATATTTATCTTGGTCTGAAGAAGGACTGAACACAAACATTCAGGGTAATTTTAGCTTCTGGAAAGACTGCTAGGGAAGGCCACAAGAATTGTATCAATATCAAAGTGAAATTAGGCCGTTTCACTGGGCAAGTGGACACTGCAATTTAAAAAAAAAAAGAAAAAAGAAAAAGAACATCAATGGGGATGAAGAGATGAGAAAAAGGAAATTGTAATGTGGTGATTTACTTGTAATACCTTAGTTCAGCTACCTTACGTTTTTAGTAAACTCTGTATGGCTGCAATGAATCACAGACTGTTTCAGCAGATTTATGCCTCAGATTTTTGCCACAGCGAGCAAAACACAATATCCATACATACTACTTTAGAAGGCATAGCTGTTGGAACAAAGGCCTTTTGGGAAATGTTTTGTTGACCAGTTCCACCAGATTGCCAATCAATAGAAAACTCAAAGCCTATTAACCTCCCTGAACTATTTAACACCAACTGGCCCCTATTACTAAGACCACTCAATGATGTTTGTCACTTTAATGTGATTAGTACTATTTTTTTATTAAGCTTATCACAGATCTCGACCTGTGACTCTAGGGGTCAGTGGTGGGCAGTTACCTTGCACCTACCCAACCTTTGAATGGTTAATCTTCTGTTCTTCTTCTTCTTTTTCTCTAATTTATCATTATTTGTCTCTAAAATCACCATATTTTTATTTTCTTGTTTTCCAGTTTTTTCCCTTTTTGTCCATTTAAATGCTCAGTTTCTCAATCCTTTTGTCTTTATGTCGTATCAGTAATGTTTGTCGGTTTTAATCCATATAGCAGACGCTGATTACGAGCATCCACTGAAGGCTAGAGTTTAGTGCAAACACTGTGGTTACGGTTCATTGTAGTTAAAGCTGCGTTCATTTTTCACTTGAGAGCAGCGGCACAAGCTACATTGACATAGTATCACCTTGTAAAGTTGATAAGGCTGTTGTAAACAATTGGCCCTTTACACATCAGGACACAAAGCAACATTAGCATTTACTTGGAGTTGTGTTTCTGGCGACCTGACAAATGTAAGTCAGATATTTAATCTCCTTTAGCTCTGTTTTCTTTCCACCATCTCCTGAGAAAACTGGCTATTCAGCTTGCTAGATGCTTCATAATTTTCACCAACTTGTTGCTAACCTTGCTTGCTGTTTGGACCTGGGCAGGTACCGTGTAGTGATTGAAAAGCTAAACAATGATCCAAAATAGGCTAAAAAGGCTCCATATAGAGCTGAGAGTAACTGAATTGGGTGATAATTCTCTGAGGTTGTCACTGTGAGCGAGCCCTTTCCCATTACATAGCTATTTGACCTGTGGTTGATATAAAAAATATAGATTTTTTTAGCTTTTAAACATTAATATAACCAATAACGCTTTCATGAGACTTGATGTTAGCCCTCATCACTACACTCCCTGGCTTTGCACTAAATAACCTACTGTAAAACCCGTACTGTATAAGTGCTGCCCTATCACAATGGCTTGTAGTCCTGAGTGACACGGGTAAAATTAGTGGCAGAGGAGGCGGCGGCTCATACCTGCAGGGATTATGGCAGGCCTACCACTGTACTTTCTTTATTTTTTCTTATTAACTTGAAACATTATGTTTTACTGGGACTTCACACATCCTTATAAAAAGCTACACAAGTCAACATCTGTTTGAGTAAAGATTGTGATTGCGTTTCACTGTTTTGTATTATATAATTTAAGACAAGTGTACTCTGACACTTTAATGTTCTTTCTATTGTTCAGGAACATTTTGTGTTTGTTTGGGGCAGCATTGTTGTGCTTCACGCTTAACAGTAATTTACCGGCGTGATTGAGTGTGAACACAAAGGTATTGATGACTTCCTTAGCTTGATCAGCCAGCTGTAGAGGTGGCTGAGTTCAGACACCACCTTTGCCATTCTCCTGTAAATGGGAGACAGCAGGTCAATGGATTGAGTTGAGCTGAAGGCAATCCAATTGGCTGGCAGATCAACCAAAGAAGCTGCTCCTCTTTTACCTTTTTATAATAATCATACTCCTGGAGCAAATGGTGGGGGAAAAAAAGCTGTATGAAATAAAATGATATTGAGAGGTGGGGGTAGGAGAGGTTTGGATTGCAAGACGATAAAAAGAGAGATATCAACTGCGTCTTGCTTGTGGCACTGCGGGCGCCATGAAATGCTCCCTTTGTGGATTTGTGATGAGAAGTTAAATATAGGATACTGTCAGTAAGCAATGATTTATAAATGGCCCGTGATTCAATGCAAGCAGTTATGTGCACTAACTAATTGCACACTTCTGTAGGGCTTGAACCATTTAAAGGCTGACATGTGTCGAATTAGCATTCAACAGTTCAAGTTGTTTTAAATCTAAATTATGTAATTAACAGAAATAAGTCGTACATTTTACTGAGTAGATTTGAGAGAATTAGTTTATTTCAAATTGTTGCCCATCCTACGCGCTACATATCTTTCTAGTTTAGCCAGTATGTTTTCTAGTATTTTTTATTTCCTCCACTTTCACTCTGTCACTGCACCATCTGAGCTATCAACTTCTTCTTGTTACCACATTATAGATAATACTAGTTTTCTTTCCACCTTCCAGCCGTTGGAACCAAAACAATATTAAATACTTTCTCCTCTCCTATTCTTCTCTTCCTGCTCAGTTGAGCCCATAGGCCAAGATGTAAGCTCGTCACATTACTCTGAAAAACACATTCATATTCTGCCCACAAAGTGTTACTCTATGCTAATAGGAATGTACTACACTCCCTCTACATAGTCTGTTTATACCAGTCAAGGAGCCGCGACGGGTGGTTAGAATGAAATGCCTCTTGTAGTCTATATTCCAGGTTTTCTAGGGTACATGAACAGACCTGAACTAATACAGGAGAACAAATAGCAGCTCTTTGGGGAAATGGCCGCACGGCAGAGGCCAGTGAGCGCTCATGTCTGGAAATATCTAAGAAATCCTGTTGTTTGACAGATCAGATGCACTACCACCTTTTTTTTTTTTTTTTTGACAAACCATATGTTGTGTTTTTCCTTGTCAGCCTTGCCATCGTGAGTTGAACAAGACATAATTTCTCCACCCCGTACATGAGTCCATGAGTTACAGGAAAAGACACACATGGGTGTTTGCGTGTGTTCTGAGTGTGTGTGTGTGTGTGTGTGTGTGTGTGTGTGTGTGTGTGTTGGGGAGAAGAAGGGGAAATGAGAAAAATAATTTGACGTTGTTGCAGTACTTCACTCATTCTAATTGGCTGTGTGTTTTTGTGTCTGTAGTGGTTTGAAATGAGTTCCCTTCAGAGTTTGGGACGTATATGCCACTTCAGTCCTGTCAAAGAGAGACAAACTGAAGTAATTTGTTGCAAAAGGATGTAAAAGAAAATTACTGTATAATGTTGCCGAAAACTGACATTTTTTATATTTTTTCTGTGGCAAAATGGACCAAAACAAAGAAGACAAAGGCATTTTGGGTAGTTACTCGATAAATAAACACATACAGGTATTTTATTTAATGGCTGGAATTAATATTTCACCCATCACCGTTCATACATTATCTGTTCGGTCTGGGCCTGCTCTTATGGTGGTACAGGACCGCAAAACATGTTAAAACCACTTTGCCTCAGCTGTGTGTGTGACAGAAATTTAAAGTGATTCTGATCAACATCTTTAGCTATTTACATTCATGTGAGCGTATGGCATGTTTTCAAAATGTTGCCACTCCCAATGTATTCAGATGCTTGTTATCTTTCATAGCTTTTTGTGCTTGGTGCCATTTAGACAGGCAGCTAGTCTCTGCCAGTCTAGAGAAATCAAGGAAATGCTAAAGCAATATACAGGTAGAGCCAAAAGTTGGACAAAATAAGGCAAGTCTTATAATTTTCAATTACACCTTTTTGCTGATGTTTCTAATCACAGAGTGGCTGACGTTATGCCATCAGTGTCTTTGGAATCGATTTTTAGAGTGTCTGTTGGGCCTGTAGGATCGGATGGTCCCACACTTGGGGAAGCAGAATGCAAGCAGCTCCATAGTGAAGCAATTAATGAGATTTTGGTTCAGAATCGATCTGTATGCTGGAAAAGAAGAATGGAAGTCCTTAGACATCAAAAACAAAAACTTTCTGTTCTGATACTGAATTTAAGACTAGCTCTGTGAACCCCTGAAACGTTTGTTAGTTTATGTCCATATATAGTATTTCACCATACGAGTACCAAACTAAGATAGCTTGAGCTCCTTAAAATAGTCCAGGTCATTTTTAAGTTTTAGCATGGTACTGCTCATATTCACAACCCTTAATCTGAGCACTGTCATACTGTATGTCACTTTTTAAGCGTGCACTTTCTCTTAAATTTGCTCTGGATGTAGCTCAGTTCTATACAGCTCTGTTTCTCTTTAGCCTACAAATTGCTCTTCTGTCAGTAAGGTACTATGCTGACAATAAGCCCGGCCAGTGGTGAGAATGCTGAGCAGACAGAGGAGCATAGGTAATGCATTTTTGATGCCCACAATGGCTACCATTTCTGATCTCAGGGAATAGTGTGACTGCGCTAGGAGGAACCCTGTGAGACTCCAGGTCCAGCTTCTGAATAAGTGTTAAGTGTCCCATTAAAATGGATGTCCAAATCAGCAGGGAGAAGCAGATTCTCCTGCAAGCTCCTAATCTCTCCTTTCAGCCCCGCTTATCTGCACTATCTCAGAGGGAAGTTCTCCAAATGTGGCACAGTTTGAAGTCCTTGTGCCATGCCCTTGAAGGTACACATCTTTTTCCCCCAGACGTGTAATCAAAAAGTTTTCTCACATCACCTGCGCGAATGTCGTCATCTCGTTTTTACTTGTACATGGTGCCCTTTTCAGAACATACAGCATTTGTATATGATTTGCATGAACCTATATTTTCATAAAAAGGCTATAATGTGTATATATAAGCACACACACACAATGTGACACACACACTGTCACTGCTCTCTCAAAGTAATTATTTTAATAAAGAAATTCTATTAAAGATCAACATATAATAATTATGCAAACATTTAGATTTTCCGACCATTCAAGTTTAATTTGTTTTCTTTAAA
Organism: Nannoperca australis; assembly: GCA_036023655.1. Lineage (NCBI taxonomy): Eukaryota > Metazoa > Chordata > Actinopteri > Centrarchiformes > Percichthyidae > Nannoperca > Nannoperca australis. The sequence goes on from JAVQJD010001125.1 coordinate 7,215, forward strand.
AATTTTATAGCCTTTCTTCCATTGTTGGATCACAGCAGTGCCCTTATCACACTCGCACAGTTATGCATAAACACACACACACACACACACCTACAGATGGTTCCTTATGCAGCCCCACCACTCATGAAGCCTGTGACTTTTCTGCTTTAATAGCAGCCCACTCAGATCCTCGGGGGCGGGCCCCTGTCATTCAGGCATTGAGCGGACATTATTGAGGAAGGTAATTGGCAGGGAGCTTCATCTCTGGAGGGTTCCTTTGACTTCAGTGATCTTTCAGAGGACTGTGGGACTTTGCCATTAATCAGTGTGGGGATAAGAGAACGGAGGGAGGTGCCAGCCTCGACACAGACCCTTACCTTTCCTTCCCCCTGACAGAAAAATCCTTACCTAATCAAACTGCCCACTCTAATCTACACTTAGCATCGTCGTGGTTTTGGCAGCACACAAAGGAGGATAACTCTCAAGGTGCTAAGATGGTCCTTCCTTCTTAGTGGATTCAGTTATAATAAAGACAGTACACAAGAATGCAAGTTTTAGTTGGACTTAATTTGCCATGTGAAATCTTTGCCCATTTTTCTTCTCTCACAAGAAGTTCTATTTGTGTATTGATACGAGAATGAGTCTGAGACAAGTTTGTCATACTGAGATCTGGCTTTATTTAATGGAGGAACTATAATGAATGAACTCATAGTTAGGATAAACAAACGCCAGGCTGTTCTTTGTCTGTGTGCTTGCGTGTTGTATATTCGTATACCAGCTCCATTTCTCCAGGACTTAAGTCAATATTGGACGATTTCATGCCAAACCTGAAATTAAAGTTATATTTAATTAACCACGAGCACAATCTTTACCTAACCGTGACCAGGCGTTTTAGTTGCCTAACCCCAACCAAACCTTAACATGATTTATTTGCCATAGTCACTTTCCCTAACCTTTCCCATACAATAGTTTTGCAGGTATTGTTGTAAACAAGATTTTTTTAAAGTTGGTATTTGCAGTAAAACAAACATTGGAATTGAACAAAATGCAGGGTTTTGCAGGATTCTTCAGTATCAAGGGTTAAGCTGACACACTCTACTTGGACAACAGCATTAAGCACTTTTTTTTTTTGATGATGTTGCAAGATCAAGCTGGATGTTCCTACAATGCATGAACACACCACAAAATAATAACAGTTTTTGGGTATGCACAGGCCGCTGCTACACACATACCCAAAAACTGGGTATGTGTGTAGCAGCGGCCTTTCAATTAAATAGGACACATCATGCAAAAACATCAGCATGGTGCTTGGACATTATAATAGAAGATGCAAGAAGAGTGAAAAGAACAAAAGCTGAGGAGGGTTTTAACACACCAAGCAGGGCAGGCAGTTCACCATATACACTTATTATGTTCTTTTTTTGTTTGTTTATGCTTTACTGAACCATGTAATGTGTTATCGGCAATATCTGTGTAGTAGTTGTATCTGGAAGAAAACACTATTTCCACCAGATACTTGTGTTTTCCAAATACTCTGGCTGACCCCTAGCTGTTGTAACACAATTGCCATGAAAATAATTATTTTCCCGAAATGCATGAAAAAATACGGAGCACAACAACAAAAGAACAAATAGGTGCCCTCTACGCCTAATCCCATATGTCATACCGATTCTCACTTGCTCAGCCCTGGATAGATGCTGCATGAGCATTGTTTTGCAAGTCAATAAGACAGTAATTGCGTGTGGTAAGTAGGTTTCATCTTAGTAGAGGTCAGGTTAGGAAATTCATTCTGTGGCTATCTGACTCTATGTTTTGCTCAGAGGGGACGTGCGCCGCAGAATGCAAAGTGGCCTCTTTTCTGAGCAGGGAAGATTGTAGCAGATGCCTGACCCCCCCCTCCAAGTGAGGTTACTTCTAATTTGTTTGTCCTCTTTTCTTCCACGGGGGCGCTTTGAGAGCAAAAGAAATGATTCCACAAAAATCTCAACATTTCTTCATCCACACTATCTTTTTTTTTTTTCTTTTTAGAAGCAAATCACTGATTTGTTCCTGAAATAGCAGTGTGGGTGTTCACTCAAGCTTTAATCAGACTAGCAATCTAAGTTTGTGTTGTGCTTTTGGACACAAATGGCTGTGCAGTATAAAGATAACCCTCTGGGCTTTGAGATGATCTTCTAAAATGACACACAAGATCAAACCGAAGGGCAGACGTGTAATAAACAAAGTTTTTAGTCGTGTGAACTTCACAGCGTCTGACCTTATCCAATCAGCTGTAGCCTTTTGATTAAGTTTGATCTGGAATAAACACCATTTCCAGCAGCTTTAGACAAAGATTGTTAAACCTGATTACTTCCAACAGAGAACAAAGTATAACAGGGAAACCGTAGTACAAGTGTTTAACATTCCTACATACAGTACCAGTCAAAAGTTTGGATACACTTTCCTATTCACTTAAATGGGAAAGTGTGTCCAAACTTTTGACTGGTACTGTATATTGTATGTTTAATATACTGTACCAATGAATTTAACACAATAAAGCATGTATCTTAGCATTCACAATCTGTCTTTGACTTTTCAAGAGTGACCCTTATAAGCGGCCCATGAGGGATGATAAGCAGGTTCACATTTTGCCCCGTGTCTATTGATGAATACAGATGTGATTTTTCTGACAACTATGATGGATATTCTGACAGGTCCCATTCCTGCTCCCTTTGCTGATAAATTTTCAGGCGACTGGGGGGGAAAAAGTCAAGGGGCTGGGTATAATTTTTTTCATTTGGAGTTTGGACAAAGTGGACATGTCTATTTTATGAATTAATGTCGAGATTTGGTCCAAGGTGACATGCCAGTTTAGGGTAAAGAATGAATAAACGCAGTGAACAACAATAAATAGGAGCTGCGGTGCTGTTTGCCTTTTTTAAGAATAGATCAGTAGGTCATTACTGGCATATTCCAGTTCAATTCAGTTTTATTTATATAGCGCCATATCATAGCACAGTAATCTTGTGGCACTTCTTTGTATATTTACATTCACACTTATATTTACATGGACTCAACATTCCCACCATGAGCATGTACTAGTTGACAGTGGCAAGAAAAACAATCCTTTTTAACAGGTAGAGACCTTGAGCTCTGTGTTGGCGCTCATCGGCCTTGACCGGTTGAGTTGAAAGGGGGAGGAGAACGTATCTCCTGTGTAGAACGTACAGTTGTACAGTACAGTTCTACACAGAGATGATTGTGGTAACGGCACCGATATCCAACACACCAGTGAAAACAAGTTTTATAAATGATGCTGCATCATCCAATACTTTGTGGACTATGAGTCAGAAGTAGAGAGCCAAACTGAACACAGCACGTCGTACTAATACTTCTGCCTTCAGTATTCAACTCAGTGCCATAATCCCCGTTACAGTGAGCCAAAGTCTTATCAGTCTCATGCCATTGCTTTTATTGCTAGAAAAACCATTGTATTTCAGAGCACAGCCTGTTGATGTCTTGTGTAGAAAGAAAGCCATTACATTTGACCTTGAGACTTGTGCGATCCTAATTGCTGTTCCCGCATAACACTTTGAAAAGCACCAACAGTGCCGAGGAAACAGCATCCATCAGAGGCGGGCCTGGCGACTGTCTAACAGCTTTGTATACATGGTGGATAAAGAAAATGTCACGCGCGCATTCAGCTGTGGAAATACGCTGGACCAGACACCTTGAGGAGAGGAGAGGAACGGAGGAGACAATGAAAACGTACTTACTAAAACTACGGTGCCGGTGTTCATTGTAATGAGCCTTCGGTGCAACGGTGTGACTCACTGTTTCTGGAAAACAATGGAAGTCTATGGCTCAGTGGAGTAAGATATATCCGACATTGGCCACACGTTTCAGGATCAGTTCATTGTTAGTTTTTGACTTTTCAGGGGATTTGTTGATTTGTTGATAAATAAAGAGTATCACCAGACCTATCCTATTTAACACACGCAAGTCATCAAGAATACAACATTTTCAGACATCATATCCAGTATCGGTACTCAGCTTGGAAACTAGAGCTTAAGTATTTAAGTTTAGGTCAATATAGGTAGGCTGTTTAATCAGTGTGAGATATCAGAAAATCATGTCCTCCCTGAGAGTTTGATAGAAATTCATCTTGATCTCATCCAATCTCACAATTATGCTTCATTACTCATGATCTAATCGTTATGTCAGAGGCTTTTTCACCCCTCAAAAGAAAAATGAAACTGTCACATGTCATTTTTAACATTTAAATGTCATAACATTTGAAAGATACAGAATGTAAAATATATAAATGTGTACAACATCATCACTGCTGGCATTGGCTTCCATAAAACCCCTAGACTGGTTGAACTGTGGTGGGAACAGTCAATTAAAAAGGCACTTTCCCATTATACTTTGATGTTCTTCACTTAGGACTGAAAGCAAACCTTAATCATTCTGCACAGAACATCGATCGCTCTAATGCAGGAAGGGCTCAACACTGGTACATACTCAGTGTTGGAATTTGGACCTGCTAAACATGACTTATTTATGTGAAGTGGGAGAGTGGCGTTCTCTCTCTGCGTTGGTTTGACTGGCAGTCTTCGTGAGTGATTGCTCTAATGCATCACTCTAAGTGAAACTTCTCATACCTACACCTGAGTGTTGACTAGACGTGCTAATTAAGCGTGGTAACGGCTTAATCCCCAGAGATGTATCTTCTATAAGCTGCCTTATTTTCACATCACATGGAAAAACTATAATGTGAAAAAACTTTAAAAATATATATTTTCAACAAAGTAGAGAGAAAATAGAAAAACGTATAATTGTAACAAATGGGGACAGCTACAATTTTCAATCACATTTTCTGACTGATGATAGGCATCACAGATTGGATTAGAGAATCAGTAATTATAATGGCCATTGGGCAAAACCCCCAGGTTTATCTTCATTCAGTGAGGCACAGCACCTGTGCCACATATACTGTGTCAGATTAATCATCCTCGTCTGCCTGAGCATAATCACGCTTTCTCCCCCCTTCTCTTTGTCTTTGCCTGCCTCGCATCTCTTTTCTGACGTTCATTACATGCACAACAATACATACACTCAAAGTTGTGCTTCTTATGGAATGTTGCACGCCCGAGCTCTCTTTCTGTAGAGACGTATTGTGCAGAGAAATCCCACAGTTTGTAGAAAGAGGTTGATGGTGTTATTTTGCAACGCTGATGAAAACCTGTTTGAATGCAGAATAGGACTTTAGCTGTAACTGGCCGAGAATGTGTAATCGTTGTTTCTCTTTATTCATAGCATGTATGATCCACGGTTAGCAGTAATCTGTATTCTATGCAGCACATAATTAGCCATCATAATCCAACAACCCTCGGTCTATTACTCTGTGTTTAACATGCATCACAGAGGTAGGGAAGCTGCCATGGTTTTTAGTGAGTTGCAGCACCGCAGTTAAAAGTAAATATCTGGATCGCTCCTTGAAGGGATTTCTTAGACTACTTGCGACTTGCTACTTCAGAGGTGTTTGATAAGGGAAGAGTGCACGGTTTTGTTATAATGACAGTCTGTGGGAGATCAGGCTATGGAGGGAAATAAAAGTGACACTTCTGTGAGGGAATTGTTCTTACGCACACTGCATCGTTCCCATGGAAATTGTTGCACGTGATTTAGCGCTGCGGGTGTTGGTGGTTTTGATACTCCGGAGAACACCACAGTATTAAACACCCTTGTTTTCTATGAGTTCCTCTGGTCCCATTTCTCCGGACATTTGCTGAAGAAAGAGAACTCTGATTAATTTGTGGACACATCCGTGTGGTCAGCCAATCAGAGTGCTGAAAATGGATTGAGTGTTTAGATGGAAACAGTATATTGAGCTATATTTATGAGAAAATAAGACTATTTGGAACACGCGGAGCATTTAAATGGGCAGCGGAGAAGCAGATTATGCTGCAGGAGTGTCTTCTGTTATTTGATCATTTTTCTGCCATAAAAACCTGTTGATCTCTGCTGAACACAATCTCAAGCTACAAACTTTGTACAACCATCGTTCAAATTTACAGAGTTAATGTTTGATACAAATGCTTTGGAGGATTATCACCTTCACACTGCAAAATTACAGTATTTTAATTCATTCCATTTTGAATGTTGTTGTATTGCCTTGAGATCAAATCATCACTTTTCTATGTTGCTGGTGTTTTCTCCGGGAACTGCAAGGTCTTTAATGTAATTATCTCTTGTTAGCACTCTCCAGCACTGATGTTGAGTTGGGTTTTTAATAATACTCATAATACAGCCATGGCTTTGGAGCTGCTGTGACCTGAACGAAACCTTGGCATCACCGCGTCGCAACAAGAGTCTACCAATCTTTCAAAACATGAACGATTTGTTGTGTCCAGAATTCCAATCCCTATTGGATTATTCAGCTTTTGAAATGTAAAAACATGGATTTATTTGTTCTCATAATTAGCTGAAAAAAATGCAAAACAAAGGGATCTCAGATTCTTAGACACAGCTGTCAAGTCATTTTATATATTTGAACAACTGATAATGTTCCTCTTTAGAGCTGCATTCACATCTACATGCGTACCATGTCAGTATTCAGATCAAGAAGGAACAATACACAGCAAAAACACTGCTATTGATATAACGCTACATTTTTTCTATTGATAGTTATTTTATTGTACTGTAGACATCTACCAAATGTGGCCACAGTTAAAAGTAGAGTTTATAAACCTAGCTAAAACAGCTATCCCCTTTTTTATTTTCAGTTTCGAGCCACACACCAGTAGCATAGATGTGGGTGGACATGTTGCCCCTTGACAGACTACACTGCTGTCTTATTTTAGACCTGTCACTGGGGGTGAGTCACCGGTCATGGATGCCTCTTTGTGTTATGATTTTTTTTTTTTTGGCTAATGTAAAATAATTGTGCGGCCACAGAGATAGAGATGCAGAAAACCAGATGCATTACAGATAAGAGGATTAGCAGCCAGCGCTCCTCCTTGCTCCTCATTTGAGATTTCAAAGCTTCTGCAATGCTCCGGGAGCAGAAGCTGGATCCTAGGTGTTCATCTTGGCCCGCCAAAGTCAAAGCGATGGCCTTGCCTCAAAGCCTTGCTAGGTCTCGCTGCCATCGTCATTACTGAGGCTACAGATAGTCCCAGTTTTGCATGGCTACTGGAAGGCAGGGGGTTTCAAGTGAGGCTGCTACTAAAAGGGAATACATGGTTTTGGTGAGAGTGGTTTGATTTGAAGGAGAGACAAAATGTTGGAAATTAAATGTTTCATGTCCCAAGAACCATCGCACATGTTTCTATCATCTTGCATCAAGGCATGTTTCTGTTACATTCTGCACTGGCCGTGACTGCAACCCTTTGCTCCCCCTCCAGTGTTTATACACCATTTCCTTCCTGTACCACTCCATAACAAGCACAGTGACATTATAATACAAAGTTCTTCCAGTTTAAAGCTGTTAACATCCATCTGTTGAGAAAAACGCTACTCATGATCATGTTAGAAGGTCATAAAGCACGGAAAGCTAAGTTATGACATTAAATAGTGAACAGCACCACGTAACCACCAGCATCATGCCCAGCAGGAGCAACATGGTTACCATGGTGAGAGTGATTGAGAGCCCATTAGTGAACTGTTAGTATTAGTCACACAACAGGTCGCTCTGTTCTGGGTTGAAGGACTCTTTTATTTTTTTTTTCTATAGATTTTTTTCCTATGGAGGAATCAGCAGAAGATGAAAATGTACACTCTTGAGAGCCTCAAATTTTTGCCATTTTTAACTTTTGAAAATTCAGCCGGCAGACTTTTATAACAAAAATGAAGAAAAAAGCATACAGAAAATGATATCTATGTTTTTGAAAAACTGTAAACAACTGGATCTGATCTAGGAAGCACCCGAGGCTAAAACGAAAAGGGTGAATGATTTTAAATGTCACCAAGGGGCAATAAGCAGGTCTTAACCCCCCACTATTACCTCCAAACTGTCAAGAGTTTGTGTGCAAGGGCTGTCTCTTCACTCTGTAAGCTTTACCACAGTGTAGATAACTGGAACATTGACACTGGGGATTTACCAATCTTTCTTTTTTACTCCTACCAGTCGCAATCCTCCTACAATCTAACTCCAAAGTCCTTTTTAATACAGCTACACAAGCTGAACTATATTAAATTACATACGGCACTTTAGATATATTGTATTTGGCTCTGCATTAAGCAAATATAACCTTGAGCTTTTAATTAAATCTTTTCTTACAATTTGCATTGTTGGTAATGTAAGCATAAAATCGACTGCATCCATTTTGATCTTTTTTTGAGTATGACAATGTTGTTGACAAAGTGCTAAATGGGTGCAGTACTCTTTTAAGGAATATGGGCTCAGTATTTAACAATAGCACATCTGGAGTGCAATTGATTACAGTTAACAAAAAGGTTCAAACTCATTGCAATTGATTTCAGGTAAATCCCAATATCTATAAAAATACCTTGCATTTGGCTCTGATCCTCGGGGGGATTTCTAATTAACACCCTAGAAACAGAAAGAGGTTTAAAAGATTTCAAACTAGGCATTAGATTTAATCTCATTTAAGCAAATATGACCTGTAAATACTCAATGGTTTCCTCATAATACAAATGCATTGTCCCTGAAAGTTCTTTTCTTTTTTTAGGAGGGGAACATTTTAGGACATAACATGTTGGCCTCTGGCATTCATCATTACTGTTGTTGACAGAAACCCCATCAGAAAGCCTATCAGCACTTAAGTTGGTCCCACTCAAACATCTTGCCAAAGCTGAGGAGACAAAAGAAATGGAGTCATCAAAAAATAGGGAGCCTCCAGGTTATCACAAGGAGGTTTCATATGTCAACGGATCCACGGTCTGTTTCCCTTTTTCCTGCTTTGGCCTGGGATGTACAGACTGAGGCGCAAGGGGTCGTTTTACTCAAAGACACTCGCGCAGTAGGGATCAATGGAGGAATTATTTTTCTAGTGCCTCTGGAATGAGTTTCATGATTCCTCAGGCTGCACAAATGGGTCGTTGCATTAACATCAGATCACCTTATTTTAAACAGAAGTTTGGCAGGGAATCAACCTCTTTCTATTAAACCACTGCTGGCTAAAAATGAATGCATAACATTGTGTAGTTACTAGGTTTCCTCTTAAAATGTGTCTCTGTCATAGGGCGAAAAAGACATCTTCCCTTGGTGAAGATGGTAAGCGCAACGTCTTCCCGCCTGCCTGTCTACCTGTCTGCCTGCCTGCCTGTCTGTGTTCTGTTTATTTGCCCATCCCTCCGTTAATGCATCTACTTATACTTTTAAACCCCTGGTGTATTGTTACTGAATTGTTTTGCGAATTCATTTTGCTCCTCACAATCCTCACTGTTACTTGAATCAGCAGGGAATGCTGCTAACATGCTCAATGTACTGTAATATTGCCTCGGTCTCTCAGGATCTTCTCAGCGTTGCAAATATAATACAAAATTCATATTTGCAAGCATCTGAAGTCATGACTCTCAATCCACTAGACAACGACCGGGCAGAAAACATTTGCTTTGCATCTACATGGATATTTGCATACCAACTATGATTAGCATGTATTTATTTAACAGAGCTTTCGTGATGTGATTAGTTACCCAACCTGATGCTGTGTGGACAAACAGTAATGCAGTGCCAACTTGGTCTGCAGGTGCCTCCAGCGTGTGAGACAACAGCAGTGACAAACTGATGGTAATTTCTGGCAGTACAACCTTTCAACCACCCACCTCACACTCCAATCTTTTCCCTCCCGCTCCTTCCTTGTGCCCTTGTGATTAATGTGTCTTACTCTCCACATGCTGCCCTTAAGACAAGAGCAGCTTACTGCTTCTCTCTCCTCCCCCCACACCCAGGTTCCCAAAATGACACAGTCAAATAGGATTAGAGTTCGCATTCGGGGCGGATGGTGTTTTTTTGTGCATGCGTGTGATGGCACAGAAGGAAACATCCATGAAGTAGTTTAAACATTTTTTTTTTTTGCCAATTTATGTCAGAAGAGAAGAAAGGTGCAGCAGCTCGGGTGGGTTGATGCCTTGGCAGCCGTGTTGTTGCGAAAAACAAGACTGGAGGGGGTGAGATAGGGATTTGAGGGGGTGATTCATTGCAATCTGCCACAATGGTATATGTGCCCAAAGCTGAAATCTCAGCCTAGGTTCTGCCTTAATAAAGCCTGTTGGCGTTAAGCCTTATTACTCAGCAGTCAAATGCCAAAAGACATCTCATGTTCCACATTGAGACTATGCTGTTCTCTATCTGGTCTTCCATTTAAAAAGAAGCTGCAGAAGCTTTTTTTCTACGGACATTTATGGGGGTTTTATAAAGTGAAAGATGTTGATTTCTTATGTGACACCTTTTGACGTTATTATTTCTACCACAGCATGTCAGACCAATTTGAGCGTTAAGCATTTATCAAAGCGTTAATGCACTATGGCTAATTGAAGAACATGTTTACTTCATATTACAAGGAAGAAAGTTGATTGATTTTAACTACATATGTTGAAATATGTAAACATTTCTATGTTGAATGTACAGTAAGAATTTAAATTGTTCCCACAAAATATTTTTTTAGAATGGCAATAATGTCAAGTTCTTAAAGTAAACACACTTAATGTTAGATAATACACTTCTCTACTGTGCAACCCTAAATACAAAAAAGTATATATATATATATTATTCAGCCGTTTTATTGCTTAAGATAAATTACATTATCACTTGAATCTGATGCAACCTTAATGATTACAACAATTATCTGCAGATGCTTTAGAATCAGTTTGGTCTGTGCTGAACAAGGAAACATCTACATTTCAATACCATCTTTAAGGTTTTGGGCCCGTCGAGAAGATGATGAGAATGTGCCGGGGCCTAAATGATTAGTGATGTCAAAAATTCAATCTATTGTCAATTGTTTTTCTTTTTTTTTTTCTTTTCTTAGTTGATGATTTTATCAGCCTGTTCATCCATGGCAACACAGGCCCTATTTGCGAGGAAGCAACCTTGGAGAAATCATAGCCCAAAGAGAGACTTGCAGACTGTGCCTCTTTTCGCCTCATCACCCACTCTATCCCCCCGACAAAAGTAACAACTTTCAGACAACGCAGGGCCAAGAACACTGATGTGAAGCAATCTGGGTCTCAATAAAACCTGTCCCCGGTTTCAGCTGCAAATGGAAGGAAATCATTAAAGAATTATTTTTTGATGCCAGTAAAGACCACTGGCGTATCAAGGGTTAATCCCTCCTACATGACTGGAACAACGATGAAGACCCAGTAGCTCTCTTGTTTGTTCGCACAGTGAATGTGGTCCCTGACAGTATTATTCATAGCATCTTACAAATGACCATCACCATTTTCCCATTTCTAGTTACTGCAGATGATGGTTTCGTTACTGTATGATGAAAGAAGGAGATTGGTATTGGTAGCAAATGAAAAGACCAATCCCCATAGAAATGTCCGACTTCATTGCACAGGATGAGATTGAACCTGTCTTCCTAACCACCTTTATGTCCACCTGCCACTGAGGGCCAATTGAGTTGATGCAGGTGCACACTGAACCATGCTGTCAGTCAGCAGTCTAAAGGCTAATTCAGAATGACACGCTCTGTCCGTCTGTGTAGGCTCAGTGTGTTTATTCTGGAAAGCACAACTGGGTGATAGCTAGCTTTCTTCTAAACCTACTTATCCAACAACTGTGTGTCACATTTTGTGTATGATGGCATATTTCCTTGGTATTGATTCAGCTGCGCTTCAGTAGCTAAAAGAGAGGGGCTGTAAATGGGAGCCATTTTCTGCACCTTTCTAATCCTCTTACACTCCATCTTTGACCCCTTATCTTTATTTTTCTTAAAATTGCAGAGCCTAATTACTTATCACCAGCAGAAATTCAGCAGGATGAAATGCAGTTCTGGGCCATATGTGATGTAACAACATTTGCTGTGCAACTTCTGGTGCTGAAGCTAATCCTATCAAATGAGGATAAGCACAACACAATCCCAGGTCTAACACAACCACATGGGCAGCTGATACAGATCCCCTCACATCAGCCTACCAGAGCTGATCTGAACCGAAGGGATACATGTTTTTGCAGCATAAACCATTCTTACTCTTAATATCTGTTTATTTTAATAAGCGTTAACAATTGGTGTCATGATCTAGTTTTGGAAACGTTGCTTTAAGGGCATATTGCAGAAAATATAGGATACCTCTGTTATGATCGACAAAATATTCTGTATTTTTTATTAGATATATATTATATTCATGTACTTTCTTTCTGCCTTCTACAGTTTGTGAAAAAAACAAACATGTTATTTTACATTTCAAGAGAAACAGAAACAAAGTGGCTGAGCAAGAGTGAAGCCATAAACCAAGAAAATATGCCAGGCTGTTGTACCTTTGCAAGGTGTTCTGTTTTTGCACAGAGCTGTCTCGTGTCAGCACCGAGTGACCTTCTTCACTGATATGAATTACAGTTACATTTGCCCAGCAGAGAGTGGGAAGTTTATAAAATCTGTCTGCCAGATCCCCTCGTAAGGCCATATCTAAGGCAACAAATACTGTATTATTGTCCAAACACATCACAGAGGAAGCCTGTATGGCTGTGGCCTCTGTAAAGCTGCCAAGTCAGGCTGCTGTCTCCGTGGGAATACTTATACTATATATATTTACTGTCAGGGAGTGTAGTCACAAACGAGCAGGTCTCTATCCATAACTTTCCTCTTATTGTTTATCATCCCATTCCAGACCACACTCACCATGTCTAGACCCCTACAGAAGGGGTCATCTCTCATGAAACATAGATCTGAATTTTGACGCCAAACCTGGGATGGAAAGGTGGAAAGAGCAGCGAAGTACGAAAGAAGAGAAATGGGTATGCTATATTTCAAGAATGACAGGCTGTTCAGGGGCATCTGGCAGCAGTTGCTCTCACCTGTGGTCTAGGCAGTTGGGTCATGAATCAAGTAAGTCAGCCAAACTATCATATATAGTAGAGGTCAAACTTTATCCTCACAAGTACAAATTACATTTACACTGACAATGATAAGGCAGGATTGGCAGGCCTCTGGAGGCCTTTGGACATTAAGGGGATGTAGGCCAGCATCCCACATGCTCCAGATTGATTGCGGACTGAATAAGCCTGGAAAAACATTGTGCCTTCAGTGACGAGCTAATACAAAAGAAGGTAGAGGAGAAGGAGGACATTTGTAAAATTGTATGTTAAATATTGTAAGTCAAAGTAGGACTATCCATGTGTTCTTACTGTAACCTTCAAGGTTTAATGATAACACCATTCAGACCGCGGAGGATAACAATCAGAAATTAATTCAGTAATTACTTGTGTTCCAAGGAATTTGTTTCGGTGAATAAAAAAGGGGGGAAAATTTAATTGGGCGTCTTAAAGCAGCAATAGATACATTTCTAATCCCCTTGGGGGCAGCAGAACAAACTGTCAACACAACATTGACAAATTATCACCTTATGAAGTTAATATTACAAACATGGAGCAACATTAGCTTTCAGTTGGAGTTTTGCTTCTGGCAAATGCTCTACTTTCAGCTCCAATTTGGTCACAACAAACTCCTGAAAAAAAAACCTAAACTAAATTGTCTCTTTAGCAGCAAACTCTATCTGTCTGCTGTGTGGGATGATGTAGGTATGGTGCAGCGGGTTTATCAGTAGTGGTAATAAGACCAGTGAGAACCAAAACTGTAAATTTGCAGGCAGGCCTTAAAACTAAAACAATTAGCTTAAAGACACAAACATGTTCCATTGAGCTGAGGGGAACTGCAAAGGCGATAATAGTCTGTGAACTCGTAACATTTAGACTGCTGTTAATGTACAGCAAAAATATTAATACGTGCAGCTTCAAGATACAAATTTTGAGGTGTGCTCAAAAGAGCAGTAAAATACAAACACACAAAAACAAACAGTAGAAAAAAGGTCCTGTTAAATGTATACATCTATCCATCTCAAGAGGTTACTGCAATGCAGTTGGTTTCTCATTAATTCTACACAGTTTGTAAACGTGCATAGAATCTACTGAAGATACAATATACGTTCTCTAAGCACTAACGCTGATATTTACGGTAGTCATTCACAAAATGTAAATGTAACCAAGAAGCTTGTTTGAGCACCTTCTCATCCATTTCACAGGAGAAAATATCTGTCATTTGCAACCTGGTGTCAGATGTCTGGATGGTTGTATGAATATGTAGTAAGTCATCTTAAAGAAAGACCTGTCTTGCCCCTGTGCGAGAAGGATGATCAACAGTCCTGCTCTTTTCAAACTATAATTACCTTTTAATAACAGTATATTTACTGTATTAGTGAAGCTCATCTGAAAATGATCTCTCTAATTGCTCTATTAGCATGTATAGCATCAACCCCCACAAAAGCCAGTTCTATCATTATGTGAAGTTATCTTGTAAATGACAGACTGCATTGCATGGGAATTTGTTTTTAATTATTGTATTATTATAAGTTATGCAAATGTATCATTTCTGGTTTGATGATGATTACATGTCAGTGTTGTCTCTCCGTTAGTCACGGACATCACTCTTGGTTTAGGGGTTAATGTCATCTGTGGGCTTTCTTCCTCCTCTGCACATTAATAGAGCAGAGCGCGTTGTGGCCCTTATGGAAGTCAAACACCTGCAGTATCTGTATGCTCTCATTGATGGTTGAAGAAAGCCAGAGGACCAGTAATGTTTTGCAATTTCCCTTCGTACTGAGAGATAATTAGGAGAAGAATTTGATTCATTAGCCTATGGAAAGAAGTGTGCCTTCCTCCCTGAGCGAAAGGCCCTTCCACTTCAAAGGGAGCACAGGTTCTTTGATCCAAGACCAGGAGTAGGAGATGGGTAGGACAGTATAGAATACCACTGTGATTACTGTGCGCTTCATGGCTTCGCCTCTGCCTCAGGACACCAGGAAGATGGATGGTGATCGTCAGCCACTTTAGAAAGATAATGTGATCGGATTCAGAGAGGATTTGGCCCCTAAACTTGCTTGGCCCTGGCTGTCGAGATTAACTTTGTGTCATGTCCTGTGATGTCCACCTGAGGTTTTGCTTTTCCTAGTATCTGTCTTTTCTTTATTTCTTTTATCCCTTCCCCACATGTGGTCTATTTTACAGCTCACTGACCTCAACACTGATGCAGTCACAGACAAATGTGTTCACACGAACATGCACTTTCCCATATCTCCTTCTGTCTGTTCTTTGAAGAGAAGGACAAGGTGATATTCCAATTCACCTGCTGGCTTTGGTTCTCTCAATATACCAGTCACCTTCGTTTCAATTACAGCATTTCTGTTGCAATGGAGGCTGATGCAAAGCTTGTAGGAGTCTTTTCAGAATCTTCTTTTTTTTGTGCTTTGTCCTATCTTCTCTTCTTTAAAAGCTTTTTTTTTTTTTTTTTTACAATTCCTACACAGATAGATGCACTACTTTGGGGCGGAGAGAATCCCAATTAATTTAGAGGTCGTTTGTTTAGTCCTCCTCATCAGATCAATTTTATGCAGGAGGGAAACAGGGAAAATCGTTACACAGCTTAAAAGAAACCTAAGTGAATTACAGTAATTATTTAATGCTTGGTCTTGATCAAGCTAAGTGTCTGTACAGGCTTTTATTTATTTCCTTAATAGCCCCTTCATCTCCCAAGGTCCCCCTGTGGACTGTGATAAAAGAAACATTCATAAACAGGGGACACATTCAACTGTAAAGAAAAGAAGGTGCTGCTGGAATATTACTAATGATTTTTGTTATGTAACCAGCTTGGACAATTCTCAACATATCAGAGAGGCCATGAAATAGACCAGCATTGTCTCACTATATAGGAGATCTTTGCCTATCTTTAAATCAGTGAGAGTGTGCAGTGTTTTGGTTTGTGTAAATTAATGTACATTATAGTTTGCAGTAAGTGTTTGTTGTGTTTTCAGGTTAATTTATAGGTAGTAGAACCTGGTAATCTAAAGAATTCAGTCCTGGTTGATTTGGCGACACCCGTGGTTAAAGTGGTAACACCTAGTAGGGTTTAATACAGCAAACACTCCTTGAGCAGCTACTTTGTCAAAAATACAACAGACTTTTTACAGTGCAGCCAAACAAACTCATGTTGTTTCTATAAAGGAGTCAGTCAAACATAATTGGAACCGAGGCGTGAGTAGTTTTCCACACACCAGCAGAGCGTAGTACAGGTAATAGGTGTTGGTTACATTATTGAGAGGTTGGATGTGTACCGCTTGTTGCCTGCTGGTCTTTTCAACAGCTTACTGTGGCTGCTCCTTCTAGTTCCATTCCCTTCCACAAAAAAAAAAGATATGTGCCAAAATGCCAAAAATGACAACCTCATTTTTTGTAGATGTGTTTCACGGTGTAAAGTTTACAAGGAACAAGCAATTTGAAACTAATGTGGGAATGGCAGACCCTGAGTTGCAACCATTAGTCAATTAGTTGATCAAAAGAAAATGAATGGTCTACTATTTTGATAATCGATTAATCATTTCATCAAGTTTTCATTTAAGACAGTATTTATGACAGTAAATGCACTGTCTTTCATTTTTGGGCTGTTGGTTGGACAAAAGAATCAATGTGAAGATGCCACTTTGGCCTATGAGGAATTGTAATGAGCAATTTTCAAAATGTTTTGACATTTGTTAGACTGAAGAATTAATTGTGAAAATAATTGGCAGATTCATCCATAATGAAAATCACTAGTTGCAGTAATTACAGAATTTAAATACATTTAAAGGCCATTGCTGACAAAATACGGACCATTAATAGTATAATCAACGTTTTATTTCATGAAAGTGTGATGGATTATAACTTTAATGTCCTCTTACTGATGACAATGAAATGTATAAAAAATATATCAAGATGCCACCAACCATTGCTGTGTTCAAATCAAACTTGTTTGTGAATTTGGCAGGTGTTCCAACTGCCATAGTCACATCCACAGCTACAAAACCATGGGAGGATGTCGTTTATGAAGTATAAAATCATAACTGCCCAAAACTAACATGAAGACTAACAGGATTTTAGCTGCACTGCCTAACCAGATGTAGCCTAGTTTTATTTTGGCCCAAAGTGAAATTACGTTCTGCCAGCTGCAGTTTCACATGAAGCACGGAGGAGTTATGTGTTGTTGGTGGTGCTCAAGTCAAAATTGGTGGAATTCACTGTCAACACCTCTCACATACAGTGCACAGAGCTTGACACTCTTCAGACAAAGTATTTCAGCACAAGAAGACAAAACGAAGGTCAGTTAATGATTTTGTGAGCTATGACCTTAGGAAAAAACTTCTTTTGAAAGGGCACTGCCTGGGCACGAACAACACTTTTATACTCTTAACTTGTGACTGGAGTACGAGATGAAACAAGACGATGAGACAAACAGTTCAGTCCAAACAAATGAAGATAAATCTAGCACCACATTTGGCAGAACAATTGGAGCTGAATGAAACCCACCTGTTCATTCATATGGTTGCACAATCTGACATGGCTGCGACTCAGAGAGCTCTGCTCTGCTGCCCGGTTTACAAGTTTAATTGCTTCTTGTAGTAAATGTGCATTGAATAGAAGGAAGAACAATTTAATTGTAGGGTAAAATTGGGGAAACACTGAACAAGGGCAGCAAGTGTACAAGCTTTTATTTGGACTGTAAAACGCTAGCTTCACTAAAGCAGAATCAATTGAGCCAAGAAAATGCAGCCTGTAATCATAGATGACATGACATCTCGTCATTTAAAGAAGGAAATATGCAGTGTAGGCAATTTGGATAACACTTCTGAATGACACCTTTTTTTTCCCTTTTAACATAATTAAAATTTCACTGTGTCCTTTGAGGTCAGTGAATCTTTTCCTCACTGTGCCCTTGGAAGGTAAACTTAACTTACTGCCATATCTCTTTCAACTACTAAGGCACAGCATATCCAATAGTGAACCTCCTAAATATAATCAATTATCTGAGCTCCAACAGCAGAGAATGCAGAATGCTGATAAGACTTTGTAGACTTTTTTTTTTTCTAATGAAGAGAGAAAAGACAATTTGGTTCAATACCCTGGGGGAGTTTTTTTTCCTCTCCTGGTAAAAGAGAATTATTCATTGCATCCTCTAAGGGAAAAGTCGATCATTCCCAATAAGTCACCGAGTTGTTGTCCCTTTTCGGTTGTGCTGAGTTAGGACCCTAGGCAATGTCGATTTTATGTCATATGCTTTGCTCTGCTTTTCTTAAAGGCATGGTTGTCAGGCCGCCAGTGAAGTGACTTTGACTCTGTGGTATTATATACACAACTGACACTAGGTGATATTTATCAAGGTGCAGTGAGACTGTCATGTTAGAGATGCTGGAGAAGCCTGAAATCAGCATCGCCTCTGCTTTCAGTGCAGTCGTTCTCCCTCAGAATCATATTTTCCGTCTTGTTATGTTCTGGCCTCGCAACAGTGAAGCATGGGACTTATCAACAGCCAGCCACTGCGGGTGTGAATGTGTGTGGGCTTCTTCTACGTCGACCATGTTCCCTCGGCTGTAATATTTTTGAACTCGTGTTCCTGTTTAAAACATTTATTTTGTCCCAGAATCACGTTTGTGAGGGGCCAGCTCCCTAATGCATACCATTGATCATTTCATCTGGCTGATTTGCATGTGAAGAGCTGGTGTACAATGCTGCACATAGATAAAGAATGACACTTCACTGAAGATGTATCGATTTTGGGTCTGTTTTTGGGGTTTTCTTTTTTTTTTTTTTTTGCCAAGCTTTGATGACAACCTCAGGCTTGTTTTGACAAATGCTACACGTGGGTCTATGCAAACAAATGAAAAGAATGGATTAGCCTCTTCTGCCTTTTAATATTTAACAGCAAAATGATTCAAAGTCATGCTGACCTTTTACAAGCAGCATCTGTGGGGAAATAGAATTTATGTTCCGTGGGCCAGGCTTTATGCCAACACACTGGCTGCTGTTTTTCTACCATTAAACAAGAGTTATGTCACACTTCCCATTTAATCACAGGCTTTTTCAGGGGCCTGGGCTGAATCAGAGCTTCCAGCCAATGACTCACGGTGAGGGGCCCATTTGACAGATTACACCTGCAGTCACACTTAAAGGTAATGTTAGCAGGCCCTCGGCAGAGGAGGAGTAGAGCCTAACAATTCCATTAAATGTTTTCAATTGACCTTCACGGCAAATGAACAGTTGAGTTCAACATAGTCAACATAGTGCTTAATGCTGGCGGAAGCCACAATATTCAGTATTCTCGTTACAAAGCTGTTAATCATTATTTCCGTCAAAGTAATGTTTGCCATCATTGTATTAAGTCTAGGTCTACCTTTATTGAAGTCAAATTTTATATCCTAAAATTACTTATACCAGAGTGTTTTCTCAAGGGTATTCCAGCAGCTCTGAGGGCTAACCTGGCAGTTTCATGGTCCAGTGGTCTGCTGTAAGCTCCATACCGTTGCCTAGGAGAGACTCCGAATCATCTAGACAGCAGAGTGACAAAGTGTAGAGCAGAAACCTGTTTAACACTTCATCATCACTGTCATAGACATCCAGAAGGAGTGAGGCAATTCACCACATACAGGGAGAGCGAAAGACTCCCGGTAAGGTTGATCACATCTGTGAAATTAGAAATACTTTAGGCCTAAATGGCCGCCAAGTGTGTTTGCTTTTGTAATTATCTGCAGCCACTCGTTCCCCGTCTCCCTTTTTCCTGAATAACACTGTATGCTATACCCATGCAGCATACATACAGCCTAAATTTGCAAATAGAATTTTTTGGGGCAAATCTCACAGCGATGAATAGACCAGCACACTCGATTTCATGCGCGGTTAGATTTAAGGAGTATTATAAGCCATCCTAGGAGATATATCTTAAGGGTGTTAGGTTTGTGTTTGTTACACAAAACATACTGTAGGATGTTATAATAGTGGTTAACTGGCTGAATCAGTCCATGATAATACACTGGCTCGATAAGAGCAAAACTTGTTCAATAAGTTAAATAAAATCACCACACGTAACCTCCTAAGAAGTTTTGAAACAGGAACGTGCGTCTTTATGGCACTGTTTTATTTATTTAATTTTTTTAAGAGGGATTTTATTGCTGTATATTGGTGTTAGTACCATCAGAAAGTTTTATACAAGTATGGGCATTTACTTTAACTTTGTCTGATATTAAATATCTAAACTTTTTTCCACTTTTCACCTCTGAAATTCAGATTAGTTTCCGAAGCAGGGCAAGTTCCCAGGCCTTATTTAAGATAATAAGTGCACTATATGCACATACTGCCCCTACTAGTTTTACTCAACCAAGGATGTGACCCAGCTGGCAAACTGAATGTTCCTTTTAGTAATGGGAATTGAATAGAAAATACATTCCACCCGGCACACAGCCTGTGTGTGTGTGTGTGTGTGTGTGTGTGTACGTGTATACGTGCAAACTGTAGGTCCATGGTTTTCGGTTTCTTTTTATGTGAGTAAAGCAGGTGGGTGAAGAGGATAACAGTATGGGGGGTTAAAAAAAGGAAGACAGAAAGTAATGTGGATATTGACCCACATTCCCTGGTTGCATGGAAGTACGGGTGGGGTGGGGGTGGGGGGGGTCAGCAGAGATGGTGGTTTTTGTTAAGGCCACATGGGGTGAGGGATGAAGTCTGGCTTGTTGGAAGTTTAACAATAGCTAGCCAGCAAAGCGTCTGCCCTGGAAAGTATCATTTTAAGGCTTTGCAGTGAAATCTGGTTCAACTGTGTCTTTGAACTAGCTCGCTCAGAACTGTTTTATTGGTCCAATCCATGGTGGTATGCCCTTTTTGTAAAAGTTGTAAAAGCTTCACTGGAAGGAGTGCTAACTTGTAAAAAAAATAAAAATAAAAAAGTGAATGAAAAATGGGAAATGGGAATTAGAAGTAAAAGCACAATGAAACTTTTACAGCTAGTTCAGTCGACATCCGTATTAAAATCAGGTGCAAATGCTTAAAAGTTGTTCAGGAAGATAGTGGTATTTCCTTTTTAAGTAGACTTATTACACTCCGTTGTATCTGAATATGTTAGATTGTGATCTTTCCTGGGGTTGTGCGCATGTGTGGGTTTGTATGTGTGTAAGAGTGTGTGACCAGAACATAAAACAGAAGCAGGGGCTGCTCGACATTATTGAACATTTACCAATTAGGATTCTTTGAGAGCCTCACCGCAGGCCTCATGATGTGTTAGCTGAGAAATGCTCAATGTGGGAAACGGAAATGAATTACTTTTGTGAGCTTTCATAGTGTTTTAGTGCCCATGGCAGCTTTTGCTTAGCGATTAGGGATCTCGAAAATATTTAGGAAGGCCCGGCTAAATATACAGGCAAGGAGACGTTCTCATGCCTTACTTAACCAAGTGTGAAATAGCTTTGGCTAAGTAAGGGGACAACCATTAATACTGATAAAAATGGGACTAGGTGCTCTCAAGGTGGAATGTGAGTTCTCTCTAAGAAAGTGATTTATGTCACCTTCAACCAAGGTAAAAAAAAAAAAAAGAAGCTGGCTCCCTGAATAAAAGAATTCACACACACTTCTTAGACTTCCTAGGTTGTCATACTCAAACACTGAAAGTTACAGTGGTGAAACTGCAGAACTTTTATAATACAACATTATCAATTCTAAATCATAGCAGCTATCCAGTGCTATTGATATTGCTATTGACTGCATGACTCAATATATTTTCTTTATGTGATTATTTCATTTAAAGGTGGCATTTACTGTTATCTTTAGAAAAAGAGCCAATGTTTTGTCAGTTGTGAGATATTTTGTATACTCCTCTAGGGCATAGTGTAATATTCCTCCCACAAATCATGTCTATTCTACCTGTTTGGCTCATATATAGTACTTCCATATGCAGGAATTTTATCAACCCATTTTTGGGGATCGGTTGTTTTCGTTTTCTCTCATAGTCACGGCAGCCATGAACATTTACTGCTGGCATGAACAAAGAGGAAGTTGCTGTCGTAGTTCTATGTCAGGAAACACTTGGCAACAACAATCGAAGTCCCACTTTTAGCCTGTGATTTTCTGATTGCAATTTCAGAAGCTGTAGCTTTGGCCTGTTGCATCTGGTAATGAATATGAAGAAGCCATCCACTCCAACCGACCTCCACTCTGTCAGTCACTTGAACTTGCTTCATCAACAACGTGTCAGTCTTCAGACCTTCAAGTAAAACTTGATGAGGTGAAATTTCACCTCATCAAGTGAAGTGTGAGGACTGAAACACTGTTAATAGAGTGAGTACAAGTGATTGATGGTGTGCGTGAATGTCTGTTTTCTACACAGTCAAGACTTGCTGATCCTACGCACCTTGGCTTCACAATGTGCAAGAACATTTTTTGTACTTGTAACACGTCAGGTGATAAAAACATTACCACGATTATAAAACAATTATTCAAGGTTAGTTTTGCATGATTGTTTGATTAGTTTTTTCTGTTTTGGCAAAAGGGAATGAAGCTGATTACCCAGCAAATGCCCATGAGACCTTTTTATTATAGGTTAATTGAATGCCGTCTAGTGTTCATTTAGTTCTTAGTTCAAATTAGGATTGGTTTTTTTTGCTACAATGCCCACAGTCAGATAGCCACAGGGCTATTGTCAGGGAGTCCGTGTTTACTAAGGATTTGTCCAAATTTCAGTAAAGAGCAGGTTGTTTACCTCAATTTAGCTCTGACAAAATGACAATAGAAACATGTAGCTCCAGTTATATTATAGAACATTCTTTTTAGTGTCCCCTTCTGTCTAGATGCTCATACTAGGTAGTAAAAACTGGTTTCTCTTATCCTCTTTCAAGTCCAGTTTCAAAATTCCTCCCTCGTGTCATTATCATAACATGAGATTCTGCATAGAGAACACGTCCAGGGTTTGTCACCTTCCTAATTGGCCAAATCAACGTGCAGTACATGCCTGTGGATATGCTTTATTAGCCTAATCAGGTCTCTAGAGGCAAGACCCCCAGCATAAGACTCTTCTCAAGTAGCTAATAAGGTACTTGGTTGAGATCAGGTTGTAGCACTATAGCATTTCAACAATATAACTTTGGGGAGAAGGGTGGTGAACGCTCTGTCTTTCAGTGAGGATTAGGGATTTATGCTAAGCGAGTAATGTATGCAAGTGCATTCATCACTGCTGAAGCTTTTTGTGTGTGCAGCAGCTGTAGCTGAGCTCAGCCGTAGCCTGAAAAAGACCATTACATTCGAAATGTACACTCAAGGCTGCAGCGAGGGCCCTGGACAATAGCTGTGTCGAAATGTTCCTCCACTATCCACTACAAGAGCGTGTGCACTGAATCACTGTTTATTGGTTTAGTTGCAAGCTAATGCAAACGGTAGCCTATAAACCATCAAAATGCAGTTAATGCTATATTTTCAGCTAAGCACTCTGAATTAATGGATGTCTATATACACGTCCTTCCTTTTACCTTCTACTTAGCACAAGGTGATGTAGAAGATAACAATGATGGCAACCTTCTTTTTTTCTGAAGCTGGTCCCTAACGCTGAAAACCCCCTAATAAAATAAAATTAACGCTTCTTTTCACCTGCAGTAGCTTGAATACCTCTAAATAGCTTTAGATGTTTTGACTCTGAAGCTAAATCAGAGTACATCACGCTAAATTGCAAACCTCACTCAATGCTAAGCGCATTTTCCAGAAAGCCTTCAATGCTATTGTAGCTAATGGTTGTCAAGTGTGTCCACGAGGGGATGAAAGAATTCAGCACCATGGACAGGGATTTATGTAGCATCCGCGCAAGAGGCCATGGACAAATCAAGATCATCACTCTAGGAAGGAACACTAAAGTACCCCGCTTCTTTGTCCACCTATTTGGGCCTTTGCAATCTTTAGGATACCAATCTCTTACTCCAAGACGCCATTGTTTTAGTAAACAGCTGCCTTCACAGTTTATTTTCTGTCTCACAGTTTCATAACTGAAATCTTTGTAAAGTTGTGAAATTATAGTTCTTAAAACGTTCTTTATGCCTAACTGCAACTTTGATAACCTTTTATAGCCTTTAAAATATTTTTCCATTCTGTAACTGCATGTTTTATTAGTCGTTTTGATTGTTACTTACATGCACGCATGCACACACGCATGCACACACGCACGCACGCATGCACACACGCACACACACACACGCACACACACACACACACAATGATGCATGTCTGTGCTGAATGTGTTGCAAAAGAAAAAAAGCCAATGCACATGCCCATTTTATGTAATGCTGAAGAGTTCATTGTCAATGTGGTGTACATCATTGCTGATTGCCTTCATTAGACTTCTTTATTTAAACAACGTGGCATCCCAGGCATGAACCACGTTATAAACAGATGCACAAGTTGCTTGTCTTCTGTTGCATTGTGTTTGCTGCCCCCAGTGGTCGATACAGGTGTCACTTCTAACAGAGCTCTGGGACCAGCATTATTAAATATCATGTAAATATTAAACCCACCCAGGCTGACATCTTAAAGAAAACAAAATAAGCCAGATTTAAATTAACGTTTGGTCATAATGAAACATTATTGCATATTGATTTTAAGTGAAAATATATCTTCAAAAAATCTTTTGTCCAAATTAACGATTCAAAGCAAACTTTAATGAAAAACGGACTAAATGAATTACAGGAGATGTTGCTATATCTCTCTGAAGAATTGTGTCCCATATTGTGCATAATTGTAGATGGAGCATCAATTTGATTATTTTATATATTTTGATATCTGATCAATAGTCTTATAAATATTGTGATGGTGATTCCAACCACATCACCCTGCCCCAGTTAAAAGGATTTTAATTGGGCTAATCACAACAGTTTAAGTCCCATGGAGTCTCTCTAGCATTTATGACTGTTACACACTTGAAAGATTAAGACTACATGTTTTTAATGCTCATGAGTCTATGTAAATGCTTAAGCTTAAGCTCTCATGGTTGGTAAGATCAGGGTTGTTCTGATGCTTAATTAAGCATTGCAAGTCATTTTCTAGTATATTGGTGTCTTTTTATTGATGCATGCACCCACACACATCCAGTTTCAGCCTCGCACTTCCATCTTGTGTAAGCCCAGTTCTGCAATGATGACCACTGTGCAGGAACTCTGCTCTATGACATAGGCATCCCCTGGCTCAGAATGACCCCATGTCACTGCTGTCCCACCTGCTGGCTTGTGCCTTTCCCTGCCACATGCAGTTGTCTCACACGCCTCCTACCAACAGCTAGTCTTGTCCCCAGCTGCTTTACACATACAAAAAATATTAGCCATCATACAGAAAAGGCAGTTTCATCCCAGTGGAAATATCACCGCTCTGCCTTCTCATAGGTGCCAGGTGGATGTGAACGACCGACCCAGGGAACCTCACACTGCCCTGCTGTGATTCAAATACCTCTACAGTAATTTAACTATGCAGACCCAAACCTTTATTTACTTGAATCCCACACAAGGTCAGCCGGTCTGCTCATGTGTTTTGTGAGGTGGGATGGGACATGGGGCATGCTATTCGTGGTGTTGATAACTGACAGATTTGTCTGCCACAGCAGCTATTCCCAGGGTATCGGGATATATTTCCATGGTGTTCACATTTAAAAAAAATTTTTCCCATGCTGCTGTCTCACAGTGACAAAATGCAGTAGATTCTGACATGCATCAATATTCCGTTCTCCAGTAACGAACGAGGAAAAATTAGCTTCTGGGAGCCAAGGGGGGGCCTCGCTGCTTAGTGGGACAGAAGCAACAGGAACCCAAAAAACTGCTACATCCCAAACCTTGTTTCGGTATATCATACATTTATCATAAAGATGCTTCTCAGATTAAATATTTAAAGGAAATTCAGATACTTTGAAGTCTTTGCCTGTTTACTGTTTCATACTTTACCCTTGCAGAGGTAGCTTACCATTGCAATGCAGCTATTGCAGCATTTGACCAGGATACGTAATGTGGCCAGGCTTTTTTCTAAATCACAAAAAAAATAGCCAGTGCTCTTCTGTCTCATTAACAATTTTATCAGATGAGCGATGTTTAAGCACAGAGAGGCCAAATCATTTCTCTCCAATGACAGCCTCAGCATTCTGACAAGTCTGCTATTTATCTTTGTCTACAAACGGTCCCCCTAAAAACAAAGAGCAAAATAAGTTTTGCTTCAATTACTGAAAACCTAATTTGGCTGATTACTGGCGCAGACTGAGTCGATACTGAAATCACACTTGGCTTCAATACCTGTTATAATGTCGCTGAGCAATCTGGAAGACGTGGCAGTGTGGAATTGCATTTAATGAACATTGCGCCATAGTGGTGTGGTTGATGTACTATTTATGTAAAATAATAATTTAGCTCATGATCATTGCCAAATGGATAACAATCGTATCAAAACGCAATCAAATGTCTTCAACTATATAAATACAAATTTATTGGATTTTTTTAATATGTTGCGTTTAGCCTTACTTCTCTGATCAACGCGTGTACCCACCTCTGATATTACCTCACCCACCTTCCATTAAGATCGGCCTTATTAAAGCTACAAAGAAACCAAAGCTGCTGTTACTGAAACTTTGTTCATCAAAATCGGTTACATATTTGGCATTGAAGTTATCTTAATTGAGTCATCTGCAGCCTTAATGTTTTACTCACAGCAAGCCAGAGTTTCCGATCTGTGGCTGGCAGCTGAATGTATTTATGTAGAGCAACCACTTTAC
This sequence comes from Nannoperca australis, assembly GCA_036023655.1. Lineage (NCBI taxonomy): Eukaryota > Metazoa > Chordata > Actinopteri > Centrarchiformes > Percichthyidae > Nannoperca > Nannoperca australis. Next base: position 33,935 of record JAVQJD010001125.1, read on the forward strand.
AGACAGTAATTTGGCCAACATAGGGGCTGACGTCAATGCTTATACAGGTTATTGTCAGTAATTTGGCCACACTTGCTGTACTCCTGTCATGTTATAAGGCATAATGCATTTGCGTTCTATTTCTTTTATCTGTATAGGTTACATGCTTTAATAAATGGCAAGTAATGATGTAACGGTCCGAAGGGACCTTTTGCATGGTCATAAAAACTGTCACACTGGTTTATGAAAGTACTAAAAGTGTCTTGATGAAACAGACTTCTTTCTTTCTTTCCACCAATGTACAAACATGGACACATAATGTAGCATTAATAGTTTTTTTCTTTCTTTCTTTCGATGTCAATCATGTGGCACAGATTGCAGCTTTGTCATTCTTTTCTGCAGAATGATGTATCTTGATGACCACTAAAATCAATCCACAGTGATAATGATTCTTCCACCGAGCTGTCACTGCACAAACACTAGGCATGTATCCTGTGGTGTGTGATGCTAGCAATCAACCAACCAGTGGGTCAGATAGACACCAATCAACCATGAACTCCGTCTCACCCAGCATGACTGCCCATATCAGAGATGGCCCGAACCACCCACAGGGTGCCATCTGCTCTACGTTTGCCTTTACCATCTATCTGCTTGCATTGTGCTCACTCGGGGGACTTTCTGAGGAGTCAGTTCTGCAGTTGTATTATGACGTTCTGTGACTTTGGTGCATTTTGGGAATATTTTTATGTTTATGCTGACCCAAAAATGGTATACAATTATTTTCTCAAAAACGAACTTACTGAAGGAACGATCATGTCACATGTCCTTGCTGTAGAAATAGCACCATGTTATAATGGTCATGATCAAAATTCTACTGTTACTTAAGAAATAAGGCTAACACACAATAAATCCTATGAAAAGACCAAAACCATCATTGTTTTAGTCTGAAGTTTCTCAGTACTCCAGACTAACTCCCCTACCCTATTTGTGACGATTCCATTCATTCCTACTGAAGGTCACAAATACATAGTTTAATTTTTAAAACAGCCTCAGTACCTTCCTAAAACAGATGGGCACTGTAGTTTAAAGCAAACATTACTCAAACAGGGGAAAACATTGCATTTCTTGGGGTCTACTTTCATCTGCAGATTAATACACATACACATTTGGTCTTCTATATCCAAAAATATATAGGGTGGCAGGACAGTGTATGTGGGATTGGCTCGTTATGGTAATGAGGGAACATGTCACCCAGTGCAACTCTGTGGCTTGTTAATGTGCTTTTAATCATTTTTGGACAACAGTGTAGGGTTTTTGGCAGAGATAAATAAGCTATGGTTTAGCTAAGGTATATCAGTCTTTGGCTACACAGACAATACTTGTTGATAAGATCAATATACTGTTGGTCTTGTTCATTTTTGACATACAGACTTATCCTTTAAGCTCAGTAAATAGGAATCCACACTACATCAATAAAGCCTTTGGTCAAAGTCTTGTATCACCTGTTTGGTGGGTAAGTGTTGGATGTATATTAACAAAACAAGTTTGAAGAGGAAAGAGATGTCCCGTCTTTGTACTAAGCGATGTCCACTTGTGTGCACTTTTCCTAAGTGGCAAGTGCCTGATTGATTCTGTTGTGGCCTGGTGTTGACATAATTTACCTTTTTGAAATTGCAAACTTCTGCACTCTCTTTTGAATGTCCCATCACTAAAGAGCTCAAACCAGAGTCAGTTATCAAGCTCAAGCAAACTTCAAAGACTGCATACACTAACTATGTTCACCAGACAGAGACAGAGACAGAGAGAGAGAGAGAGAGATAGATGAAGAAACAGGGTTTTGATTCAGAATCCAAGTTAATAGTTTTCTTCATTCCATATTGCACCCTCCAGGGGTCCTGCTCATTAAGATGTAGCTCATGAAAACGTATTTCAAACCACAGTAGTAGTGAAAGTATATAGTCATAGTGCAGTCTGTATATCACTTCAGATGAGAGGTGTGTGTGTGTGTGTGTGTGTGCGTGCGCATTCTTATGCTCGAGGAAGATCATTGATTTTTCTTTTTGTGCAGCTTCGACACAACATACATTACAGTGACATTCATTCTCATCTGACTGAGGATTATGTTGTGTAAACCAGATCCAATCAGCATGCAGAAACAATAGTAACATTGTCTGCCGCACTCCATTGTGCTGAAGATTATTTTATTCCTCGCCAAACCTACAGCAGCACAGGAATACCTCGGAGTCTGCTGGCGGCCTTGACACAGGAACCCTTAGATCCATCATGCCATATCTTTGTCTTTGGGTGCTTTGTTACATTTTAGGAGCCTGCTCTCGGGTGAGAATAAATGCTGTAAACACTGCTTTATGAATGAATAAATTCCCCCTGTGTCGACACTGCTCCACAGCCCACCGTTAATAAACTGATTCATGGCATAATCCACTCTCTCAAGCGTTCACAGCCCCTTTTTATACCCCCTATTTATGTTTGCTGTTATTTCAGAGAGTCAGCTGAAAGGAACCACAAGAGGAAGAAGATAAATCACATTTCCCTGCTTTAATTTATGGAGGTGAGCGGGTGTTATATGAGCACATTCTATCCCACACAACACCACTGTTGAGGGGCAACGGAGGGAAGTCCAAGTCAGGCACGGCATCTTTCTCAATAACCTGCTAGCAGGAAAAGCGAGTGAGTTCATTACAAACCTCATTGTCCGTAACCGTGACAGAAAAGAAAAGTTTGTCCAAAAGCGAAGAATATATTGCACTTCAGCCCCTAGAAAGAGCATGTCTTTCATCATTGTTATCCACAGTCATGAAAAATTGAAGGCCTTTTTTCATAGAAGTGAAATCACTTTGCAGAAATGCTGACGGAAGCATCATCATTTTTAGAGCCGGTTTCTGGGGGAAAATGTATGACTTTAACAAATTTGTCAGAACAAATGATCGTTCTGTTAAACCTCTTACTTTGGGCAAATGTCAGTTACATTTGTCATTTCACGGTGGATAGAAAAATACAGTTTCTGACAAGATTAATCTTGTTTGACCGGAGGAGTCCATCTTATATTCACACGATTTTGCCATTATGACCCACGCTCAAATAGCACACTACAACATTTAAAGTATAGAACAAGATGTCCGATGCAAACGTTAAACACTCAGCTGGGATTTGAGACCATATCCTTACTGGGAGGCACAGTAACCGTACAAACTACTGAACCACAATGCCTCCTGTGGGGATAATTCTTTTTCAATTAATATTTGGGAAAACACAATTTATTCATCTCTCTCTCTCTCTCTCTCT
>JAVQJD010001127.1:0-16874 GCA_036023655.1 Nannoperca australis
CTGAGCTTTTTGCTGGCACACAACGACACTTGTTGCCAGTTTGGTCTGTTAGTGAAGGACGAGGCAGATTCTCCCTGAAACCTATCGTGTCGTTTTCTTCTCCACTAAATCTAAATGAACCTTAGCGCCACCTAGTGGACACGTCTGAGTATGTTACAAGTGTTTTGGCCTGGATGTGATTTGACTTCTCCAAATTATATTTAATATAAAGCACACATTTACATGGTTGGTTATTAGGTGTAAACCGTATTCTATATAGAATATGACTTTATTTCATAATAATAACATAAATATGTTAGGCTGCACTGGGGGAGACTCTTATTCATTGCCCAGTTTAAAACATTTGTTAAAGTAAAGTAATCAAAAAGTAATCAAATGTAATAAGTTACATTAATGAAGTAATCAAAATAGTTACATAACGTATTACTTTTTAAACAGGGTAACTAGTAATCTGTAACCTATTACATTTCAAAAGTAACCTTCCCAGCACTGGCTGTAAAGCAAACATCAAGCACCACTTCCGGCAGTAAAAGGGCCCTAATCTCCGTCAAACACAAAACTAAGTTGAACCTATAAGAGCGGTGGCCTTTACATCAGATCTCTGCAGGGTGTTCGTCCCATGCTGAGCCTCCAGATCACAAACAAACCTCAGAGCTGCCACAGGACATCATTAGCTGTGATTACAATTCTACCACGCTGGAGGCAGCTTAAAGGTCTGATTTAACAAACACACACACAGGAAAACATGGATACCATAATGCACCAACATTCAGCACATACTGTATAATAAGGGCAGCCTGTAATTACTGTACTGTAGGTGCAGTTGAGGCTTAGTGAGGTTGCCATGGTTACTGCTGTTAACAATGTCCAAAAACAACTTTTACCACCGGTTATTACTGCCATTTCACCCACCAGCCCTCTGCAGAAAAAACTTTGATGATTCTGCTGATGATGCATGTTGAGAAGTGCAGCTAAGATAATATGATTATGCACCAATGGATCCAATTTATCCATAGGACGTCATCTGTGAGTTAAACCTTAGTGGAGCTGACGGTTTTGCAATGTGTATAGAGTAATGAGCTCTATTGTATCGCAAGATCCTGTCTGTTGAAATGAGCAGATTTTTAAGTGCCGTTTCATTGTCGCCCGTCTCAGTACATCAGTTGTCTTATGACAGTCGAGCAGTGGAGGTCAGCGGAGTCAGAGGAGGAATCGTTTGTTCAGTGTGAACTACACTACTGCGGTGAGTGAGAGGCAGATGGAAAAAAAGGATTCAACACAGAAATACAACTGAGAGCAGAGAGAGCAGTCTTATTGCCTGAAGGGGATTAATAAATATCCAAAAAAAGAGAATACTTAATTAGCTGGAGGGGTTGCATTATTCTGCTCATCACTATTCTAAATACATTCTCATGGAGGGAAGGCTAAAAGGTCAGAAATGTTAACAGTTTTGTTTTTAACTTTGAATACATAAAGTTTAGATACAGAGCTCGTCAGGGCAATTGTATCAGCTTATATCAGTATTGGTTTTTATGTCCAAGAAAATACCAAGAAATTGCAGTACAGGAATAAAGAAAAGATACTATATGTTTGAAGTAATTTAGCAGCAGTGTTGCCAAGAAATATGGCAAAAAAGCATCAAATTGTTGTGCAAAGCAACAAATTGTGCTCCACTTTTGCACATAACATGAGCCCAAAATCTTTGTGTAAAACAAAACGTTTAACTACTAATGTTGTTACTTTTTAATTACAGCTTGCTCAGAATCATTAAGTTTTACTTTCTAGACATTTCTAGAACGATAACACGATAAGGTCATATAATTAGCTGACTTGAGAATATTATTAATGATAACACTGACCGAGAAGAGGCTTAATATTCTTGGAAAAAATGCTCAAGCTCCCAGCTGAAAAGTCGTAGTTGACTTGGAAATAATGCACTGTATAGTTAAACTCTGATGGATGGATATGAAAGTTCTTTGTAACTGAAATGACGTTAACCAAATGTGGTGACAATGTCCTTGGTTCTCTCGTGCCAAATATCAAATGCGCTGCAACACAGACTGGCTCATCATCTTGTCAAGCAGCCCAGATTTTCTTGCAACTCCCAGAAAACACATTTCTATGATATTACAAGGTGTTCCTCCCTCTCTGTTTGTCTGTCTGGCCGAGTGAGACAGTTTTAGATAAAACGGTTTTGACATAATCTGAATGGGAAGCGTTTGCTGCCACAAAACCACATGTAATATTCAGTGAGGGAATGTGCCGAGGATGTTGTGTCTTCTCTGGTTGGGGTGGTTTGGCCTTTTGTCTGGCTTATCTGTATTGCTTGCGGGGCATTCAGGAGCATGTAGTCAGATATACACACACAAGCCTGTAAGGACAGGGGATGCAAGATCATTCAAATATGCATGACCATAACAAACGCAACTTGTCATCAGTGACGACATAAAGTGCTAACTGATTCTCACACAAGGTGATCCTTCCGTATAACTTGACAGCCTCTCTCAACTGGTGTTCCAGCCATGGTATTAGCAGTGTTTACTGCACACACACACACACACACACACACACACACACACACACTCTGACAGAAAAGACTGAAATGTTTTTTTAATGGTGTATTGTCTCTCTCTTACCTCCAGGTACATGGGTGACATTTGGGGGACAGATAACAGACGAGGTATGAGACATTTTCCTTTATCTTGCATGTTCATTTTTATCTTAATGGACTCTACTTATTGATTTATTTGTGTTGTTCTATATATACATTAGTGATGAATATTGAATGTGTTGTAAATAAAGATGTGTACCTGATGTCATATTATAATAATCTTAAAAAGCAGGACCTGCCATTTGATACAATACAAACTGCCTCTGTTGTCTTAGTTACCAATTGAGTACACTATTGGGATTCGACTTAACATACACTTTGTAAAAACTTTATCTCTTGTAAACATCTGGTTTGTAAAAATCTGTCATTTAAAACTGTGTTTATCATGTCTTTAGGTCCTTTTGGACTACATATAAAATTGTCTTTCCTTACTTGGGGATGCAGTTAAAGTAAGACAATGTTTTCCTTGATGTAAACACAGTGATGCAGGAAATGACAACAATTGTTTTGACACACACTCACAAGAGACAATGTCATAGTGCTCATGGTCAAACACTGATAAACAAGTGATACCTTGGAAATGACACTACAGAAACCTCACAACTATGAACATTTATGCCAAGAAATATTGCAAAATTCAAAGTGACCTTTTGAAAATTGACAACAAAGTCAGAAAGCCTGCAGGTAAAAAAAGAAAGTTGGCTGACCATTTGGGGAGCAGTGGCCAAACATAGCCAGTCAGATTTTACTTTTGTAGGGTTTGTAAGCAAGCGGTAAACTTTTGTTTGACTCAACCTGTACAAAATCAATGAGGAAATAATTGACCCACCCGTTGAGTCTTGGCATTTTTCTATATCATGACGACGTGTAAACTCAAAGTGCTTCATTGTCTGTCTCATGTGCACCTGATTGAACAGCTTTGCTACCATTTTAAATCACATAACTGCAACCCAAAGCATATGCTTGCTATTTTACGTGTGTGACTACAGTGAATGTGTATTGGGCTCTGAGTGCTGCCAAAACACAGGTTACCTACACTCAGTACTGTGCTTGAACGCATCCTGTGTAGATACAGACAGATCATTGAAGCTGCTGCTGTTTTGCTAACTTGCTGCTCGGGCTACACCTCCTGAATAGACAGTGGTAATTTAAAAGACAAAGGCAGGTCTCACATGACATCCTTGGAGAAATAGAAGCCATTTTTGGCTGGTTTGTTCATTTTCTGTTAACGCAGCATAATGTCCTCTTGTTGTCAACTATTCTAAAGCATCAAAACAAAGCCACATGGAAAGGAATAACAAAGTAATTTAAAATAGAGATTGTGAGTGTGATTTGTCCCGTTTCTTTTTCTGCTGGCGGTCAGGACGGAGGGACACATGAACCAGAGTCAGCGTGACTGAGGGACATCTGTCAAACCATTTTTTTCTAACTGAGCGGTGTCACAGTTAACCTTCATCAGCCTGTTGGCTGCCTGACACAGTTCTAATACCAGGAGGCTCAATTAGCCCACAGCTTAGATATTTTTATTGCTCACTCACATGTTCCAATGAAAGAAGGTGGATTTCTTTGACATTTTTAAACCTCCAAAAAGACTTTAAGTGTCATGATTCAGATTATTCGGACTGACTCAACTGTTAAGTTACATAGGAAAGACGAAGGACATAGAGGGTCAACACATTATGTGTACATGTGTTTACTTAAATCCCCTTTACACTCATGTTGATGGACTCTAACATGCTCTGATGTTGCTGCTGGGGTCTTGGCATCGGTCATCACACACACACACACACACACACACACACACACACACACACACACACACACACACACATATGCACACACTTAGTGACACTTAGCAAGAAGAGAACAGAACTTACCCCAGGGGACACAGAGTAAGCTTATGTAACCGTATTATTTTTCTCACCTTCAGGCTTAGTGCCATCAACTCACATAGTACGCTCAAAGCTTAGCACCGCCCTCTTCTCTCTGTTATTCTGAATGTCCCAAGTTCAATGTCACTGGTATCACTCAGACACTTCAGTCCACCAGGCTTGGGCTTTGAACAGCTGAGGTTCATATGGGAAATGCTGGTTTGCTCACTTAAACGCTGTTTTAAATATTACATTGTTGCCACTGAAAATAACAGAAACCAGAAGGCAGTGCTGCAGACTATGAACATGTAAGCTTAAGCAACTCCCAACAACTACAAGTCCTCTGCTGTTCTGTATGCCCCCTGTTCAATGTCATTGCTGTCAAAAGCACGCTAAATATACTGCACATCCTCAGCAGAGTTCAGTGTCCCTGTCCTTATTAAGAAATGCACAACTACTCCGGCACACAAACACAGTTTCTACTAACACAAACACACGTGCACACACTGAACACAAAAATCTCATCTTTTCCTTCTGTTTTTTCTTATTATTTCTATTATAATTCATATTAGCCAGGAAGACAAAAGGACAGTTGGACAACTGGTATTCTCTGTCTGTGTAAAGTACAGAGCTTGAGCTGGGAGGTCATTAGCTTAGCTTAGCATAAAAACTGGAAATGGGGGAAACGGCTAGCCTGACTCTCGCAGCAACTCAAAAGCTCATTAATTAACATGTCATATCTGTACACATAGAAATGTAAAACAACAAGTTTGAGGTAAAGGAGAAATATGTGCTGTATCTTGGCAATCAGCGGCTGGGTGCAGTGACTTTTTGGAGTCATGGCATCACCGTGAGTTTGCCAGACAACCAAAGGATCCATCTGCTCATCTAACTCTCAGCAAGGAAGTGAATAAGCTCTGCTCTTTGCATAGCTTGGAAAGAGTTTGCCTACCCCAGCTTTAACAATAAGATATTTGGTCTGCAGTTATAAAGGCTAGAAATCCGTTAACAGGGATTGGCGGCTAAAATGATCCATCAAGAGAGCTTTTAGCAACCTGGAAAATCAATTATTGCTGATCTACAAAGCAATTTATAAATTATATATAAGTGCAACCACGTTTATTTCACTGCAGTCTTGTCTGGGCAGCAACACTTTCCCAGACAGAAAGCTCAAAAGAGTGATGGTGTGATGCAAGTTAACATTGCTTACTCATTCAAAAAGGCCAAAAGTGGATCCATAAATCCTAAAGTAAAATGGAAGAAAGTGTCTCTTGTCGATGTTAACTCTGATGTAGGGAGTGTGGAGGGGAGGACGCAGCGCAGTCATAAAATCATCTCAAGGCTGTGTGGGCAGTATGTGGGAAGCTACCACGGCCTTGATTCTGGGGTTGTGAGAGAAAATGTTTTTTCTCATTACGTCTGTTCTATGTATGGAAATCAAATTCTCCTGCAGCCTTTGTGCCCCAGAAAAAAACAAAAAACAAAGAAAGAAGCCTGAAGCCTCCTATGTATTTCTGCAACTTTACAATGACTCAGTGTTTTTCTGAAGGTGAGGGTAGAGGTGTTGTTTGTGTGTTACAGACAGATTTTTTCACTTGAAGGCCGTTAGTCACACTTCATCCAAAATGGCCAGAAATCTGTGTAAGCAGCGATGCTTCATCATCAAAACAAACTTTCTGACCTTGTGAATGCCACTGTAAGCCCTCCATGACAGCAACTGACCTTTTTAGTATCTTATGATTGTAAATGAGCAATCGCTAAAGACCAGTCACCCATAAAAACAGACTCGATCACCTTCATCTCGTCTCCATGGCACTGTCTGCTCGACAGACTTCATGTCTTTGTAATGCTGTCTTCAGCATATTCTTCACCTTTCCTAACCTTACCTTAAAAGTTTACATGCTGTTTGTCCTCTAATTCTCACTACTATTTATTTAACTCATCATCCATCACTTTCACACTTTTTCTATCCATATCCAGCACTTTCTTTATCCTCTGTTTTCTTAACTTTGCAAAAAAACAACCTATTAGCTCAACCGTCCTTCACTTTATTGAAAATCACCCTCCAGTGCCCCCAACAGTTGTGACAAAGATGGTTTCCTCTCTGCACTCAGCAGAGACCAGTTACAGAAAGAACATGCTGTTCGTTTTCTCTGTATATCCCTCTTTTCCAAATTTTTCTCCTCTTAACTGACCCCTTTCTTCATCCTTCCCATTATCCAGCTCCATCTTTTCATTCCGCTCTGTTTGCCTTAATGGTAGTTTGGGGCTGAATGAGCCATTTTTAAATATGGCCACTGTATCTCTGTCCTTTACTTTCCTCCCTCAATGAAAAGCAGTGGATTTAAATATGATAACAATGAAGTTCTTACATATGACTATATATTTGATATACTGGAGTCACATAGTTGACACTAAGCTGAAAAACATATCATTAGTTTTCTATTACAAGCAAAAGCTACAGACAACATACATCAGATGGACTGAATCATTACAGTACCATTACTGACCTTGTTCAGCAAATCAGGTATCATCCGTGATGTCACACATCCATATTACATATAGTTTCTTTGTCAATGTCATAATAAAATGTAATGTTTCCACCATCTTTTACATTCATTCAGTCATGGTGGGCTGCTGACTCAATCACTGGCCCCATACAATTATTCCAAACGGTTCCATGTATTTTGGATTACAGATTTTAAATGTACAAAAAATAGCACTGGTATAAGATCTGCACCGGATGTTTGCAGATTCCTTGAGTTAAGATGTTAGTTATTATCGGGAGAGAAAACGCTGGATCGTTGCATCCCTAGATGCAAGAACAAACTAGTGATGTATCTACTACTTCAGCAATGAAGAGACTATGGGTCTAACTATGCCAAAACATTTATATCTTTAGTTCAAGTTTAAATAAATTTAAGTTTAAATTTAAAATCTGACATCTGCAACTCTTGCAGGCCAAAGGTCACTCTACCTCTTTCCAGCTGGTTCTGAATGCAGCAGCTAGCAGGTCCACACGTTAAGCAACAATAGGAGCAGTCTTGTGGCTGCAATAACATTTTTAAATCACTTTTTAGCACCAATTCTTATGGGTTTATTATTTTACTTGGTATGTAATCTTTTAATTACCATTTATTCTTTCTTTCTTTTTTTCTTTTATTATTACAACATTTTCCTCTGCCTTGGTTTGAATAAATTGATAAAAAATCTTGTAATGTCATTTTATTGTCATGCTTTATTCCTTGACGTGTACCAATGTACCTTCATTGTGTCCGTCTTTAAAGATGCTAATTAAATAAAGTTTATTATTATTGTATCATCATCACACATAGCTGGGACTTCTGCCCGTTTTGTGCTGGTTGCAGAGAGAAGCTTGAGACAGAGAAGAGATTATCTAATTCTTCTAGAAACAACACCTCCGCTGTCTACCACTATTGAAACAGCAACACACACACACACACACACACACACACACACCTACAGTGCATAATGCACATGCGCTTGCAGGCATATACACAAAGGCAGACAAACATATTTCACATCAACACAAACACACACGCACTATGTGCACAAACAAGCCCTTGTGTCCCCACACGTTCACAAAGCAACTCATGCGCACACACAACTCCACAGGGAAACGATGGCAAATTCACTTAAAGTCCCCATGTAATAAAACTCACCTTGGGGAAATTGGATCTCGGTCTAATGATTTATAGTCATCATGCCTGCAAAAATATGTAGGAATATCTGCATATATGCCACACACATACACACTTGAGCATTTATTAACTAAAGAGAAATAAGTTGATGCTACGGTTACTCATGGAGTCAAATTATTTCTTTTTTACACATAGTTACACCGAGATCCTACTTGCTCAATAAAGTCTGCACTTCAACAGACACACAGTACAGCCGTGCAAGCTGTTTGACCATGGGGCAGACAACAGGACATACAGCACCGTGAGAGTATGTTGCAGCGCATACAGTATCTCTGCAAACACACATCCTCTGCAATAGGATGGGTGCTGTTTTTAATTTGTGCTCAGCTTAGTCTTTGGCTTTGCCATACCTGCTGCACTGCTGTTTTATATAGCATTTCATAAGCCCCACCTCCACCCCAGCACCCACCTGAGGGCTCAAGCTTATGCTTGATCTGTTGTCTTTTGTATTGATTTAAGTCACTGCCTTGATTGTCTTGTATATAAGTTACTTACAGTTAAACAATACTCATTCTCTAGTTTGAAGCTGAACTACTTTATTAGGTAGTAACGGTTTTGGTAAACCTTGAACACTGTCTCTGTGGAAGGATATTGAAGATATTGATATGCCAGAAAGCGGCAGCTCTTTCATGGCTGTGCCTAAAGAGAGATTTTCATCATGAATAAAATAGGTTCAGCACACTGACCTTTCTGTATCATCTCTCTCTCTCTCTCTCTCTCTCTCTCTCTCTCTCTCTCTCTCTCTGTGTGTCTTGATCTCATGCCAGGTTGCAGAGAAGCTAATGACTATTGCCTATGAAAATGGAGTCAACCTGTTTGACACCGCTGAGGTCTACGCAGGCGGCAGGTGGGTGTCATACGAACCTCCCAGTTCGTTTGCAGTTCAGTCAAGCTCATAACAACCTATTGTAGTGAGACGTCCGTCTCCAGGAAGTTGTGTTTATCCAGAGGGTTTCATATGTGCAGAGTCCAATTTGTTCCACTCATTTAGTCATGTGATAAACAACCCGCAGGTCTGCAGTGTCATGCAATTTGTGGATATCCAGGATCTTGGAAAAAGTTTTCACACTAGACATGCCCTATATCTGAGACTGGATAGTTAATGCGATGCAAGGATTCTTGTTATTGTGGCTTGAAGTAACATGAGCCTATGCCTTTTGGATATTGTTTAAATATGAAGAAATGTGTAAAATATAAATATATTCATACAGAATTCCAGCTTAATGTTTAACATTATAAAAATGTTTTGCACTTTTGTGTCAGACCAAAGTGCATTACAGTCATCGCTGTGAATAAATCGGCAGAATCAGATACGATTTAAACAGTCGGATGCAAACATGGGGAAAATACTGCACATGCTACTCTCCAGACTGTGTTAGCGTTATCTGAGCAAGTGAGAACATTATTGTCTCGTCATTGAACAAGTTTAAATTTAGGAGAAGTCACAGCAGACTGACAATACAATACAAATGACATTTTAAAGGTCCAGTGTGAGTGGACTTTTCTAGTGTTAAGAGTGATTTTCTTTAGCTGTACCATATTGTACCAGAAGACATTTAAAAAGAACAATAATGTAAACACATTCTGTCAAACCTAAGCCTCCATCACCACATAAGATGGCTCTTGTGATATTAAAAGATATTTTTAATGCACCACCTAACTGCCCATTCATGAACAAACGAGTTGGCCATCTTTTTTAATACACAGGGCAGGGGGTCGTTTAGTGACAATTAATTGTGGGGTTGATATTGCGGAGGGAGTGTTTATAAATCCAAACTGCAATATAATAACACCATTTGTTTTGCCTTGCAGGGCTGAGATCATTTTAGGAAACATTATCAAGAAGAAATGCTGGAGGTAATGGTGAAATAAATGTGTTCATCACTTCATCATTTCAGTGTGAGAGTGAGAAAGTGTGTGCATGTTGCATGTTGCAGGAGGCAGCGCGAGAAGTATGTGTGGTCAGTAGATTTTTTGCAGATTCTGCACAAAATGTACAGCTCAATGCTCATTACACGCGTATTGCTAATTTCTCTATTTTGTATTTGTATTCTTGAATGTGTTGATGTTGCGAGTGTGTGAAGGAGACAGCCATGTTTGATGATGAAGTGAGAAATATAACCATGATCTCTGCATTGTCAGGGTTTTGTTTATATTTATTCTAATTAAAAGTAATTAGTGCATTTCTGCACACTGAAACATTGCTTCATAGTGCAGCAGCATGACATAGTGATTGTTTAAATGTCTGCCTGAATGCATTTTCAGTTTCTACAAATTTCCAATATTCCCTTTATGGAGTCATTTAAAAATGCTCAGTATTTTATTATTGATCAACTCAGTAGGAAACGGAGAGGAGAGCGTTACAGCATCATCAGAGGATCAAACTATTATTAATAGGAAGTAATTGATGGAGCCGCTCTCTGTTGCAGTAACATCAGCCTCTCTATAGTGTGTCAGTATGAAGCAACTCTAATGTGGGAATACGTAGCTAAAGACAGTATGTTGAGTAGTTGTTCCATCATTATACAGCAAGAGCCGCTGGAACCTACAAAGACTGGACAAACCACACAAAGACTGTTTCCACCAAATTGCTCAGATGTTTGTCTTTGACAATCAGGAAGGAGCATAAACCTTGTGACTGAATAAATACACTAGACAACATACTGAACATTAATTTCCGCGTGTTCTTGTACCACTGTTTATATGCTTTTATCTGCCGATCTAACAACAGCTGATCCAGAGTGTAACACCTGGGCCAACTTGGTCTTGATTAGTTGTCATATTTGTAATCGGTTCACTTAATGTGTGTCCCTGCCTTTGGTGTCGTGTACTGAGCTGTACATGACACCAGTAGGTGGTTTGATGCTGGGGCAGTAAAGACACACTGAACTTGACATTTTGGTCTCTTGAGTGTCATCATGAGTTTACAGAGGGGAGATTTATAAATGGAGGAAAGACCAGCCAATACTAAATACTAAACTACTTTTTACTCCTCGCTCAGATTTTATGGGAACGTAATATGTGCAACACAGCTCTCAGCATTGCTTGTTTTGATATCTTTAATTTAAAATGTTCAGGGCACAGCATGTATTGATTCATCACATGTGACTCAAGGCTGCAGATGCTCATCACTGTTGGAAACTTCCACATTCACATAGCAACTCTGTAACCGTCATTTGATGAAAAATAATGCGATGACAACAGAAACCATGTCTGCAAGGTTACCTTTTGTGATGCTGAAGAATACGTGGAGATGTAGAGTTTAATGATTCAACAGAGCACCAGACGTGTAATGACAGGCTGTCACCCAAATGTCTTAAGCAGTATGTGGGCGGCATATTCACACCTGTTGTCACTGATAAGTCCAACATTCTGAGGATGCAGATAAACACGTCCATGATGGGATCAGATGTGATGATGATGATGATGATGATGATGATGATGATGTAAAGGACAGTTGTGATGGAGCTGCACAGCCCCTATATGTCTAAATAAGAGAAGTACAATACATTGTGTATCACTCACTCGGCTGCATCTTTCTTCTCTCTTTCTGTGTCTTTCTCTGCACTTTATCAGGCGATCCAGCTTGGTCATTACAACTAAACTCTACTGGGGTGGAAAGTAAGTAAGAGACTCTCTAAACTGTAATTCTCTTGAATAGTTAGTTCTCATTGAGATCAAGAACTGTGTTAAAAGAGACCTGAGAACAAATGACATATTTACAGCATCACATAAGGAGAGTCATCACACACACACACACACACACACACACACATACAGACACACTAATTCAAACATCCACAGTTGACAAGATTATTATATATTATATAACATTATTTAAAATATAAATTAATCCATCAAAGAAGGGAGCTGCTAACTTCAGGTTTGTTCAAAGCAACAACAAAAAAAACTACAAAAACAAATCCGTTCTCAAATCAGTCAATAATCAATTATGAATATCCAAAAAGATAATAATTACACAACTAGGTTTGTCCTTGTATCTTTTGTTACGTTCAGTAGGTTTTATCTGTAGCTCTATTTCAAAGACAACGATAGTTTAGCCTCCCAACACTAAAGTTTTCATGGACATTTTTCTCTTTAACAACCTGGGCCACATCATGTCACATACAGTAACAACCAATTCTTGTGCTGAGTCTGGAGTGAGAAAGAGGGGATAAAGAAATCTGTTTTACAGCACACACACACACACACACACACACACACAGGCTTTCACACTCTTTGGTGGAGACTGTCAAACTGGGTCCGGTGATAAGGATTAAGTTATTCTCTCCTTCTTTCCTGTGAGGAGGAGTCAGTCCTTCACCTCTCTCCTCCAGAGTTTGGATGCATAATGATGCTGAACATTTGAAAGCGCACCAACCCATTTAAATATAACAGCCTGATATGCACATGTCATGGCCCCCCAGCTGGGGGCAAAAAGTGATTTAAAATATCTTTTACTGTGCTTCGAGAGTCAAATGACTTAATATTTAAATACTATTTTAATCATAAAGTTCAGATAAAACTGAAGTCAGTTTAATTCACATGCCTGTAATTTTTGGCTGCGTGACATCCATAAAACACATAAACATACAAGAATAAAATGGTTCATACACCTACTCATACTGTGTATTCACTCTTTTACATTGTTAGTTACATGACACTTTGCAAGTAGGAGGCGACAAGAGCACAAGAACAAGAACTAACTGGTGTTCCAGCCTTGTCTGAGGGCTGAATTGAAAACAATGTCTGAAAACACACAGCAGATTTACAGTGTAGCTCATCGTTGGTTTGTATTTGTCCCATCAGAGCAGAAACAGAGAGAGGGCTGTCAAGGAAACACATTATTGAAGGTAAGACATGTAAACACACAAGATGAAGAAAACAACAACTTATAACTGCAGTTTTTCACTTACAACTAAATAAATAAATGCTGCACAATGCTTTATTGTGTGTATTCAATCACCCTGTCATCTCTCTGTGTCTCAGGTTTAAAAGGCTCCCTACAAAGGATGCAGATGGAGTACGTAGATGTAGTTTTTGCCAACCGCCCTGACAGCAATACTCCCATGGAGGGTGAGTCAGCAACTCAACATACACTTTATACCTAAACACCCAATCAAGTTATGAGTTATATGCTTCTCTATCTCTTGCCCTGAGGTCATAGTGTCTGAGTTCATGATGTCGAGTGTTGATGTTATTTGTCTTTGTGCTTATGTTAAGTGATATTGTCTATTTTTTTAAATCTGGTTTTGTGTCAAAAAAAAAACAGCACGTTTTAAACCCTTTTAGGATTGATGTGGTTTGTGTTAGGGGGCTGGGGAGAGGGGTTTTTGATATGGTATTCACTGGCTAGAGAGCAGCTGTGTACTTGCAAGAGAAATTAGATCCCAAAATAATAAATCCACACTGTGTCTACACCTGAAACTCAATATTTGAGTTTTTCACTATCAGTGTCTTTTACAGAGAAGATATTTCAGGATCCCTGGTGTTTTGTGTTCCTGTTACACTGAACTAGATGTCCTAGTTGAGTTTCATTCCTGCAGAACTGCGTTCTTCATCTAAATTGAGGGAGACAACCCCATACAATGAATTATCAAGAAGGCACTTATTGATTTTCATATTAGTTGCATATTTGTTCATCGTTAGTGGGTTTCCTTTCAATACATCATTAATTAGTGCTCACAGCTAATCAATAAGGACGCTGCATGTTAATTAATTATTTTATTTATCTTCACTCTGAATCCCTACTCTCCTTTAGTGAGGGTTTTTGAACATGTTATTAAGCCTAACAAGGCTTTCTAAATAACCTTAATTCATTGCATAGAAAAGCAAAATAACTCCAAATAAAGTCTTTGTAACTGAGATTATTCATTCCCCATTATATAAACTGATATGCTAAGTTTATCAGAATATTAAGGGATATTACCAGTTATTATTTTAGGTCCTGTGATATTTCATAACTTAGTAATCCTGATTTAAGACTTTTCTAGCTCTTGCCTCTTTATAGATTTCTACTGTCTTCTTACATTTTCTACCATCTGCACTCACTGTTCATTTGCTATTCAGTCCCTTCAGCTGTTAGATCTATTGCTCTTCCTTCCTCAAAACTACTTTTGCACTCCCTCTTCTTTTCTCTCTTGTTATGTTGGCCCGGAAATTGAGGCAAGTAGCATTTAAATGCAAGTGCAGAGTGCACAATCGCAGCATGTTGCTGGAGCTGGGTGGCAGGAGGGCAGGGAGAGGGATGGAGAGGAAGGCGAGGGTTACAAGAGAAAGACAAGAGACAAAAAGTGTTTGCTTTTCTTAATACTGTGTTATTTCCCTTGGCAGGATGGTATTTAGGAAGGCATCTGTGTTTCAGGTTGTTAATCATCACATACCAAACTGAAGGGAAAACTAAAACCTGCCTTCCCAAGTATTTTAATGTATTGATTATACATTCTTCTGCAAATCTATTCCTTAACTTCTCTTCCCTCCACTTATTCGTCTTCTAAGTGATTCTGTTGCTAATGCTTTTCTTTTCCGTTAATGTTTTCTTCGAACTCCTTACCCCTCATACTCTGCTGTCTTGCCAAGAACCAGTTATGTAGAGTGAAATACAAGGGTCCTGCCACAGTGAAAGATTGCAGTATAATTGGAGTGAGCGCAGGGCGATGATGAATAACCTTAACGACAATCCTAATCTGAGTTTTTGTTGGCCCTGCCTGCCGTTGGCTCGCGCAGTCAGCAGTGTTGGAGCTAATTGCATCATTAAAAATGCAGCAGCTTGAATGTGATCAGAGGGGCTTTTGTATGGGAGCTTGTTAGTTTGTCCCTGGAGTTGTTAGGGATGGGTGATCAGAAGGTGAGAGAGACTCAAGGAGGTGGGTGGATCTCGCCTCATGAGTAACACTGATATCGTAGATCCTGTGACATTTTTAAAATATTTGCACAAAGGATAAATTGTTTGCAATTTTAGACCACACACAACTCTCTCTCCTGTTTCCATTTTCACTTATTAAGCCCTAATTAAGTCCATTAAAATTTAGATGCGATTCTTTACCTCTACTGAGTGAATTATGGCTATAATTTTTATCCAGAATCAACTGAACAACTGCTTCAAGAAAAGAGGGAAACGCAGAGAAATAATTTTGTCTCACAGCAAGGTTTGTTCTGTGTGTTTCAGGAACATAGCCTAAAGGACTCAACCGTTTTGTTTAATGAATTTTGAATGTGTTCAAGGTTGATCCAGCACGGATGAATGTTGTTGTGTTTTGTTTGTTTAGAATTAAGTAAACTAAATGTGGAAAGTATACTGAGAGGAGCGTTTCATTGCCTTTTGAAAGACATATTGGTGTTTTGTTCGTTACTACCGCAGCACAGGAGGGACTCAATCAATAAGTAGTTCACTGTTGATCTGATCTGACTGATATGATATGTATATTTCTACAGAGATTGTTAGGGCCATGACCTATGTGATCAACCATGGTATGGCAATGTACTGGGGGACGTCACGGTGGACAGCCATGGAGATCATGGTAAGCAACATGAAGTGTAATTTCTGTGTTAGAGACCTTATTTATGCTCATGACAACTGTCTTATTAGATATTTAAGTGGATTATTTAGTTACTCAGTAAACTTTGACATCATTTTTCTACAGGTAACAAACAAATGTGTTTATAAACAACACATAAGGAGCAGCTTTAATTTCAATGTCATGTTAAGTTAACATACAAGATTGGGTTCCTACAGCAGTTTCAAACTTGCCTCAGGTAGTCAAAAGCAAGGAATGAAATAAATTATGTTTTATAATACAGTTTCATGTTGTTTTGGCAGATTAGATTTTATATCCCACTGACTAGAAAAACACAATATAGCCACTTTGCTTGGCAGAAACTCTTATTAACCATTGATCCAGTGATTCAATCAATAGATACACCAGTTAGAAAAAGCATGACAGGTTTTCATACCTTAACACTTTTAGAACCCATTTTAGCAGCTTATTATCTTGTATCATCTTGGACACGTTGCTCGTGCATAGTCATGATCGTGAAAGAGGAAATAGAAGGAAACTGGAAAATCAGACTGTGTGGAGGTTTGAGGAAAAACAGGTGTTTCTAGGAAGTGTTCCCGCAGGGGAGCAGTGGCTTCCTCTGGCTTTGATTCTTCTTCCTGTCAGAAACAATCTGCCTCCCGTTTCAACTCTCGCTACATTAATTAATATGTACAGGGGGGTACGAAGCCACAGCAGAGAGTTATGAAATGAACACATGCCTAAAGTGACATTCAAGGACCGGCACCCATTCTGTTTCTCTTTGGAGTCTCTTGGGAGCAGATCTCTTTGTAGAACACAAGCCCAGATGAAAGTCATGTAATTTAGATAGCATCAATTACGACTGGGGGGTAAACACAGCTTCTCGTGTACGTGATGAGGCAGCGGTACAGTACGTATATACACACACACACACACACACACACACACACAGGCTGAAGGGGCGTATCATTGGTTGCAGCACAATAGGGCAACTTGTAATTTGTGAGTTGAGGGATGGCACAGATATTATCTTTTGCGTTATGCTGAATAGATATGTCCTCCTACTGCTCTCTCATCCTGACATGTGTTCCACAGCAGGAGACCCTCAAAATAAAAGAGGGGTGTGTGTGTGTGTGTGTGTGTGTGTGTGTGT
>JAVQJD010001134.1:0-15073 GCA_036023655.1 Nannoperca australis
CAGTGAAGGGAGATGAAGAGAGGGGTGACGTGGGTGTACCTCGGTACGTTGAAGATCAGACGTGCTGCTGCATTCTGGATCTTCTGGAAGGGACGGATTGCACAGGCTGGGAGACCGGCCAGGAGCGAGTTGCAGTCAGTGGGCCTTCCTCGGTGGACTCCCGCAGGTAGACTCCCTTGTCTTTGCATTGCAGAGTGTTCGCACGAGGAGGCTGCCGCTACAGCTCCTGGAGCTGCTTAAATAGGTCAAATGACGAAAAGCTACCTGACGTTCTCTCGGCAAGGAATCTCAAGCACTGGAGAATAGTGTTTTTGGAATAAAAACTTGGGAAAACATTTTTTTGTACGTTTTTATCCGATTCATAGATTAATCATAGAAATAATTGACAGATTAATCGATTATCAAAATAGTTGTTAGTTGCAGCCCTAGCCCTAGATTTGTTAAACTTTGGACTGAACCAAGCTAGCTGTTTCACAAGCCTCCAGCCTCACGCTAAGCTAGCTAACCAGCTCCTGGCTGGAGCTTTATATTTAGCGGACAGACATGCGACAAGGCAAGAAACCGAATATGCGTTTTTCCCAAAATGTCCAATTAAAGTAAAAAAATTTGAGACGCCAAGCTTAAAAACTTCAACCAGAGGTTTGGGAAATAGACAGTTAACAGAGATGTAATCCAGCCTCTTTTTAAGACCTGTGCACCAGTGACTCAGCTGGCTCCCGTTGAATAAACCATGAACTATGCTCCAGTACGAGCCATCATGCTGTCTTGTCTGCACGGCCTCATCTCTCGCTTACATCTGTCCCTTATGTTTGCCATTTGTCAGTTTGTCTTTCTCAACTGATTTATGTCTTGCTTTTCTCTCTGTCTCATTCTTTCTGTTGACGAGCGATACAGCAAGCTGTCTTCATCCTAATCTTTGCCCTCGTCCTCTCTCACCTCCTGTATTTATATTCCTGGTCCTTTGACACACTCTATCCCTCTGTCGTATTCTTTGGCATCTAAGTTTCACTTTCTTAACAGCATATTTTATTTCTCTCTATCCTTTTCCTTTCTACATTTTGGTCTGTTTGATATCATTCATTTCCTTCCAGTCTTGCCCACATTTGCCTCCTTACTCCTGTCTTATTCATCCCTGTGCTCCTCTAAAGGCTTCACAAAACAAATCGCTGAGCAAGGGTGGCCTCATCAAGAAGAAAATTATCTTTGTGCAAATATTGGCAATATTCATAACAACCAGGAAGAAAAAGGATGAGTACCTGAGTGAAGAGTTCAGTAAAGTTCAGCATTCAGTAAATCTCAACGCTGAGGAATGAAACTTGTATTGGACTTATTCTCTACCCAGTCATGACAGACAGTGGCGCAGTGAAAATGTTTCATATGTCTTTGGAAAATGGTATTAATAGTATTAATAGATTAATGGTATTAATAGAGGCTGTAGCTGGCAAACTAACAGCTAACGTGCTAGGAAGCCAGGAACAAGCTAGCACAAGCATTTTGGCATTTTGCTTTCAAGATTGTACCATTATTTCATTCAATAAAAAGTTACTGAAGAGAAGAAAAATCTGCCAGCTAAGCTTCCAGGCTTGATAGCTGACTGTCAATTAGCTCTGTCGCTAAGGGGACAAAAAATATATAATAAATATTTATAAAAAATATTTATACCATTGACTCCTGTCTCAGAACTGAGTTAAAACATTGGTTTGGAAAAACACAGCAAATTATTCAAATTTGTCTCCTCAAAGGTCAGCACTGTCAAAATGGTTTGCTATTTCTCAAATGGTGCAAATTATCATGTCAAAGTTCACCAATGTTGAACTTAAACGCTGACTTACTTGGCCTCGCAAGTGAATCCACAGATTGCAACAACATAACATGACATGTGGACAGGAAGAGCTGGGGGTTAATGCTCTGCCTCCAGAGCTGCCGACACCCTGTCAAGGGATACTAAGACATGATGACTAAATAACGCAAAAAGTAGAACCAAACTTTAAAAAAATCAATGTATCGACAACAGCACAGAGAAGCTGATAAATACATAAAAAAGGTAAATACGTTTATTGTAGTTCAGGATGCTGGTAGAGCTATAGTGTTACACCCTATCTGCAACAGAAGCATGGTATGGCCGGAGGAAAGAAGCCAAATCAATAACACATCCCACCATCTCCTATCACACAGTAGTACTGAGGTATCAAAATATTGAAATGGTAGATCTTTATAATTTGACATCATTGCAGTTTAAACTGAATATTTAGGCGAGATACAACCTGGGCAAGAATCATGCACAAGTGTGAATGATTTACACCTTTTCTTCAATAAGGAAGAGAAAAGCTGTCTTATTGAAATGTGGCAGTGTGGGGTTCAAAAATCTAATATAAAAGGTGGTAAGTGTCAGTATCAGGTAGCATAAGCTATGATTCCGGGCAGAAAAGAGAAGAAACAGAAACCCAGAATGAGGCAATCCAGAAAAACGAGGACGGATTGACAGGTGATCTGACAGGTGAGTGGAGCGCACAGCTAAAAACACTCAGGCTCCAAACATCCAGACAAAATTGAAATGAAATGAGGAAGCCACTTTCATTAATGAAACTGATGAGCTGTGTTTGGCCACACTGAACAGAAGCAGCTGCACCCTTCTATTTGCTTTTAGCTGTAAGGTTGTAATTCCGTCTAGTCTTGACAGCATGGATAAACAAGCCTCCCCTTAAACTCCATCTGCTTTCTGTCTTCCTGTCAAACACGTAAATGATAATTAGCAGATGCCTGATGAGTCACAAGGCAAGAAGCAATAAGCAAGAAAAACTACCCGCCAACTGATGAGAACACAGATACAACATTTCTCCATGCGTCCCTGGTTGTGTCAGTGTCTCTCCACCAAGTTGTCAAAGTCCAAGGTGTCATGAAAATGTTTTCAGGTGTAAAAGTCCCGGGTCCAGACCCCACACATCCATGTCTGACCCACAGACTGTGGTTCTTTTCTTTTTTGCTCGAGTTGGACCTCTACCAAATCACTCCCTCCTTCACTCATCCACTACTCACTATATAATAGACATACAGTAGTTTACTCTATAGTGAGCAATAAATTGAGATTTTGGACACTTTCCTTACTGACAGTTCAGACCAAACAGGGAGCACATTTTCTGTTACTCTGTTGGAGTGCTTTTTGGAGCATGTCGCATGCCCAAAGGAACCAGTGGGAGTGCTAACGTCAGTGCTAGCTTGATTTGTGGTACAACCAATAGCTGGAATCAAGTCACAGATTGGCATTTGGTCTGAACTCACCTTAAGAGACCAGACACTCAAATGGCATGGTGGACAGTAAATATGGTGCACTATATAGTAAATAGGCTTTTTTTCAACAACAGACATTTTGTAAAAATGTGGGAAAAACACAGGCATTATCAAAATATTAACAATGAACTATTTGATTCAAATGAGCCAGTAAATCAAAAGATATATTAAATAAAACAAAGCCATCGTTAATGATATGAGTAAAATCTGTGCTTTTCTGACAGTGACAAGTCAACATGTCTGCTGTGAAAAGGGACAATATTAAGAGTAGTGGTGGGTGGTGCACTGATACAAATCTGCAGGTAAATACATGGTTGGGATGAATCTCTTTAAAACTTCTGTGTTCATTCCTTTTTAAAGTCCAAAGCAGGTAAAGGGGATGTCAAGCGGTGCGATAATGTGTTTGAGCATGTGTATTCATGTTACAAATGAATGGTGCAATAGTTTAATGAAATTTGTGTGAGTTCATTTTTAGAAGTGCAGCAGAAATGCAAATCTAACTTGATTTCATTCATGCAGCAGTTACAGAAAACATGCCATTTACAATAGTAACCCCAAGTTATTTCAAACCATTTTCATTTTACTTGACTGTGGCATATTAAAGGTGCTAGTGCAAGTACAAACAGTTAACTAAGTGCTGTGATATGATGCAACTATTTCAGAGAATTATTGGCTGCTGAAACACTCCACCAGCTGCATAACAATGGCTTTGAGTCAGCCGTGACAATCACGAACAACACATACGGAATGCACGCACGCACACATACACATGCAAACAAGCTCAGGCATACTGATGCACTTACATTATACACTAGCACACACAAAAAATGCTCACCGATGCATGCAACTTGTATTTGAAGTAGACTCTCCCTCTGTCAATCTCTCTCTCCCTGCACCATCTTTCCTTTCTAACCATATTCTCTCCTCTCCCTGTTAGCATCTCCCTTCTCCCTCTCTCATTAAAACAGTTCCCCGGTCTTCTCCCAAGAGAGGAGGAGGAGGATAAAAATAGCTTTTCTTCGACTTGTGCTCGCTGGTTCTTTCTTTCCAGTCTGCGTTCCGCACATTAAATAACTATGTCTCTTCATAATAACCGTTTCTTCTTCTGCTCTCTTTGTTCCTCGCTGACTCTCAGTCTTCTCTCTTGCTCTGCAGCTCCTCACTCAGCCCGGCTCATATCTACCTCTTTAAAGACAGTTTGAAGCTGTGTGTTCCTGGCAGCAAAGGAGTTGTTGAAACACCCCAAGAGACTGTTATCATAAAGTTGCACAGAATCCTACAGCTTGTTTGTCATGTGGATAGAAAGCTGCTCTAGCGTTGATACAACCGGCCTGTGCTTGTGACATAAGATCAGCATGAATTTTGTTGCCTCTTCACTGACGTTCTGTATCAGAGCAGTTGGTAATAAGGTAGTGCAAGCATTTAAAATGTTGACAGCTGATGCCACAGAGTACTGTAAAGGCACAACCCCAGGCGAGATGAGAATGTTGTCTACCGCAATGATGTCAACAGTTAAATCATCTGGAAAAATTGTTTGTCTGCTGGTCCACAACCTTAGTTGATAAATGGATTTTGTGCAGTGTGCATGTATACACACACACACACACACACAAACACACACACACACACAGCTATTGTGCTAACAACTAATAAAACAGAGGTCAGACAGATGACTAAGCTACAACTTAATAAACCACCATGGTAGCGCACATTAAAGTGAATGGATATCTTTTTTACAGAGATACATTTTGGGAACATAGCTGTGCTGGAGAGGATTTATCACAGCTTGGATTGCAGAGAAACCCCCTCCACACACACACACACACACACACACACACACACACACACACACACACACACACATTGGAAGAGCAAATGGCCATCTGGCTGCTATGAAAGCAAAGCTTTTTATGCTGTTTCCTCATTAGTTTCAATTCTTTTTAGTCAACGACACAGTGATAGGATGAAAGAGGCGAGGAGGGAGAGGATGAGAAAGAGGAAAAATGGATAGAGCAGAAAGAGATGCAAAGGGAGAAGATGAAGTGAGAATGTAGCAGTACACGCGATGCCAGAGGGTATAAACAAACTACTTGATGGCACAGCTACACAGCAATATAAACTTTCCCCTTTGAAAACTATTTAATGTCCCAACATGCTAAAAATACAGCAAACTGCAGCAGCAGCAGCAGCTCAGACAGCAAACAGACAGAGCTTCATGCTTGGTAGTTTCCTGCTATACAAAAGGCTTCAGAGACTATAAATCTCAGTATAGAAACAGAATCTCCTGTCTGAAAATCTAGCCAACGAGGCCAAAATAGAATATAATAGAATAAAACAGGTTGTTTGTTACATTCCTGTCTTGTGAATCTTTGCCCCTGGAAGCAACACTGCAGATGCAAACTGTATGAAAACAACTCTAAACTAGAAAACATTCAGAGAGCATGGATACCTCAACCAAGGTTGAGCAATCCTCCTCTCTATTTCACTGATAAACCCTTCTTAAAGTCTTCTTAAACACTTTGAGTGGTCATTGCTCAAATAACCACAGGCGTTAATGTTATTAGTGACACCTGTGTGTGAATAGCAGAAATGTCAACAATAATGTTTATAATTTAATATTTGCATTTGGATCTATCTCCATCACAATGTGGACATAGAAATTGACAATAAGCAATACATTACACACATTTCTTTCATTCAAGTAAGTCCAGAACGTCATGAGAAAACTAACATTTTTCAAAAATGCTTTTTCTTGTGTTCATTGTTGAGAAACCCATAACAACAATTCAGCATCAATGGATATCCTCCTCACACATATCCATTGATGCTCTGATATTCTTAGTTTATGTTTTTTGCCATGATATATTCATTGTGCAAACAACTAAAGACTTAAATTATTTCCTGCTTATTATGAGACAAACACAAATTAGATTTTTTTAAAACACAGAGTTCCTTGTGGAGGTCGTAATAATAATGCAAATCCATCTGAGAACATGAGTCCTGCATACTATGTGTAAAACTGTTAATCCTCTTAAATCACATGAAATCACACTGTTTATCTACATGCATCATTTAATGTTACATTATTCAATATATCTCGGAAAAGTCTGTGATGGATAATGTTCAACAAATACATTATCTGAAATAAGATATTCAGATGTGTTTTCTGCTCAGGTCTGCAGAGAGCAATTAAGATTAAGATCAATTAATTCACTCACCATCTTTGTCAGCTCTTCTGAAAATCTGTGAACAGAAAGCAAGACAGTGTAGACGGCATCAGTGAAGCAGTGAGCTGCTGAAGGTATAAACAGTTAGAAAGTACAATCATAAAAAAGCCAAAGACTGTTTAAACACCCCTACAATTCAAAACCGGTGTTTGGGAAAGTTACATGGGATGGGCATGACACAGTAATATAAAAATAAATAAAAAATGCAACCCCTTAGAGTTTTATAACACAGTCTCAACAAAAAATTGAATTTATGTATAACATAATAATATTAATATTTACTGAAGGGCTCTGGTATTCCAATTTCTGGTTTTATACAGGTGATTTTGTCTAATCCATATGTTTCATTAAAAGTGTTTTAAAACTATTTTTAATAAATAAAAAATACTTGAATAGTATAATATAATTGAATTGAATAGTCATTCAAGTTCATGTGTGTAGGTACAACTGTGTATCATCTGCATAATAATACATTTTTTTTCCAAACCAGAGCTGAGAGGTACACACACACACAAAAACAAATCCTAAAATTGAACCCTGTGGAACACCGTAGCTGATTTTACTTGAGACTGTGGAGTTTCCTGATTTGGCCAAGCAAGTATGATTTGAAGAGTATGATAAAAACAAATGTAAGTTGTTAAATAAAACTGAGTGGTCGACAGTGTCAAAATCTGCTTGCATCCACTATAACTAAAAATGTGTAACTCACTTGCAGTTTGAAAGAAATTGAAAGAGGGCATGATAAATCAGCCAATATTAGCTTATCATAGATGTAATATACCAGTATGATTGTAAAAGAAACTATAGTACAAAAATGCCATGACACTGTTACATAGTTTGCCCACCAGAGAGCACCAGTTTGTTTTTTGTTAACTTTTTAATATCTTTAGCTCCATCTTTTAGATAGTCTTAGTCCAAAAGGTTTTTGTGTTACGTTAATGTAAAAATAAATTATTGAGAGATATAAGATAAGTAAGAATGGATCAAAATGGAGAACCGGTAATATCGTCTTTTTTGCGCTGACTCAAGTGACATCACTTGAGGCATATTGTCACACAGCTCCCACTGAAGCCGTGAAGGGTTTTATACAACTTATATGCAGTAGTACTTTCCAAGATCTGTAAGCAGACTTTGATGTTTAAAATCAATGGAGTTTGTCCTTTACTCTCTTATACTGATCATTATTGGCTTCAAAAAGTACCTGTCTACAACTGACAACTGACATCAAAAATATAATTTAAAGTTATGTAATTTTTAAGCCTGGACAAAAATAACAAGTTAATACAAATTGGTGGCTAGTTGTTTAGGACAGCAGCATAAGGGTTGAGTTTTCTAAAGAAATGCTCAAAACAATGTGATGTCAAGTTGTGAACCACAAACTAAAGTTAGTTAACTAAAGTGTTTTACTTTAATCAGGATTTGTAAATTGATACCTTGGGTTCTGGGGCAAAGCATTTACATTAAGTCACATTTCAGACCGATGATTAACACACAATAAAACAGTAAACAGTGCTGAATTGAAACCGTTCTGCTCGTGAATAACTCTGGTCTTCCATTCAGTTTGTTAATAAGTGCAGTCCATTCACAAGTCCACACAGAAACTGCATTACACCCAAACACTCAACCAGATAAGGTGCAGTGGTGTGTGATAAGACTTGTTAGGAGCCAGGGGACTGAAAACATTATTGGTGTGAAAGAAAATAAAAACTCACAAACATTATGTACACACACACACACACACACACACACTGACTGATGACTACTTGCTGTGTTAGTGTGCACCAAATTCTATGTATGAACTCACACAATTCTGGGAGCTAATTTATAGCTTCAGTGGAAGCTTCTTTCCCTGTGGAATTGAAAGTGGCAGGTCTGATACATTCATCAGGGTTTCAGAGTGTGATATAAAATGTTCCTACTGACAACAACTGCCAGAAAACAGCACAATGACAGAGAAGAGCAGGAAGACAGAAAGAAAGACAGTGAGGGGGATGCAAAAGATGAAATGAACAATCAGAAAGAAAGTAGGGGGGAGGATACTTATTTTCTTCTGAGAAAACCTGTCAGCAGTGGACTGTTGTGGCAGCAACTGTTCTTGTGAAGGACAAAACTGACAACTTTAATAGACATCTTTCCAACCTACAGGGGATGAGTGAGTGGTACTGAAAGGATTGTTGGTGGAGTATCTTTTTTACTTGGCCCCATTATACAGAGAGGATGTGGACGTCTGTAAAGTAGACAGATTCCTTTCAATCACACTTGAGAACAAAACTAGAGCAGAGCTTATAAGAACTCTCACCTTTAAATGTATGAAGCTGCCTTAAGACTTGACACTGACTTATGTTATCAGCCGTTAACGGGAATGTCAGAATAAAGAAGTATTTTACTGTTTAAGAAGTCATTTTTTAGATTTAAAGGGAAACTCTGGGATTTTTAAACTTGGGCCATATTTCTTTTAATAAATGTTGGGGTCTAAATGACTAATACTTACGAAATGTTTTGGAATTGGTCCAGTAGATTGCCGCCGATGGCATCTGCAAACGGGCTGCAACGTAGTCCTCTGGCGCAATTGCGCCTGTGAAAAGTAGGTCCTCTAAAAGTGTTTGTTTTTGCCACTGACAGGCTCAGACTGTGTGTCTGAAGTGTCTGACAACATTATGGAAAGAATCCCTGTAGAAACAGACTATTCCAAAACTAATGGGAAGTATTAGTTATTTAGACTCCAACATTTGTAAAAACAATTCGGCCCCGGTTTTAAAAAAATAGTTTCTCTTTAATATTTCAAGTAAGGAAAGAGATGATTAATCAATTAGGTGATCTAGAGAAAATCAAATAGCAACTACTTTGATAATCATCTATGCTAGTAAATAAGATAAGATTGTTCTTTGTTATTTATTGGACTACTGGTTGGATTAAACAAACAAGCTGAATATGTACGTTTGGTCTCTAAGAAATTACAATGGGCTTTTTATTACATTGTATAGATTACATTTATAATTAATTAGTTGCAGGACTAATTTTAAGACAATGTAGATTGAAATCGTGGACAGCAATCATGACTGCAGTTCAAAGTCATCAGGATGAAAGTTGCAAACTAATTGGACATGTGCTTGTACAAAAGTGCTCAACCTGATTTTATTGAGTTTATTGCTTGTAAAACTATAGGTTTGTGGTGCATTCAGGAGGCAACTGCAGCCATTTGAAAGCATCCAAAGTGAAAATCGTTAACTGCTGAGATGCACGACGTTCCGAATGACAAGCTGTTCTGCATTGTTCTGCTCTCCGGCTGCACCCTGGGGCGCACTCAGCTCCACTGAAAACAGCCAACTCTGGAGCTGCTGGAAACAGACAAGCTTGGAGAGGAGGGAAAGTGTTGCGGTGAGGAGGCGGTGTGTGTGTGTTTGTGTGTGTGTGTGTGTGTGTGTGTGGAGAGAGAGAAAGAGAGTAAGAAAGTTGTAACAGAAAAACAGAGTGAGAAAAAAATGAGAGACAGCAAAAGGAGAGAACGATTGAATAAACTAGAAACAGAAGGTACAGACAGACGGAGGGGAGAATGTTGCATTCATCTCCTAACCTTATTAAGAATGGATGTTTTCTTTGCTTGGCCGAAGAGAGAGGAGAGGAGGAAGACGAGAAGGATATGGAGGAAAGTAGGAGAGGAGAGGAAAGAAGGAAGGCGGGGCAGAGTACAAAGGAGTTTGGAGGACAGAAAGAAAGGTGCATCAGGGTTAAGATGAAGGAGAAGACGTGAGCAACAAAGGATGAGAAACAAGAAAGCAGAGAGGCTCCAATTATGGGGAGAATGCTACCTGAGGGTGCACACACACACACACACACATCAACAGAAATCACTCACATTCCTTTGGTGTGGACTTCTTCACCATGGTAATAATGCTGGGGTCAATAATATTGAAGAATGGCAAAAACGATTAACATTTCAAAGTTCAAGCCAATGCAGAAAGAGAGCCGGGGAGAAAATGCTAGAAAGAGTTCACCGCTGGTGTCAGAGGGAACAGCTTGAACTGTGTATCGACCAATCAGTGTGAGTGTGAGCATAGCAGATAAATGTCATGGAAGCAGAAGTTAACAGTCCTGTGGAAAACATAAGAAACTTCAATAAGAAATGAGTGGGAAATTATTGCAATGCAGACGAAAATAATTTATTCCAGCAGTTGTTTTTCATTTGAAACTTTGATTGAAATGTGACTTTAGTGGAAACCAAAGTGTAGCCTGTGTTTGACTTCTGCCTGAAATGTTCAAAATAATTTATGTTGAACATGAAAGTGATGGTAGAAATTCAACATTTCCAGCCTGTAACCCAAACTTGAGAAATACAATATCTACCTAGGAGCAGGTGTAATGGAAACAGACCAGTGGTTCCTGTGTCGCGCATCAGAAACAGGTCAAAGAGCCATTTTGGGTCCTGACTCAAAGCTTACGAAACCCCGCTGTACTGCAGCTGCCTGAGTGGACAGTCTCTGATGCTCAAGCAACAGCAGCAAATTAGGCTACACCCCCATCAACCCCTCTACACGCTCACAGGCAAACACACAGAATTAGTTTACTAGGGTACTGGGATATATTGGCCCTCTGGTCTTGATCATAATTAGTTTTCCATGGACCCCTTCTTTATCAGTCTGTCAGTCTATTTGGGTCGTGGTCAAGCTCTGCGGATACTGAACTACTTTTTCTCTTATGTTTTCTATCCCGTTAAAAGCATTAAAGCGACATCAGGTGGTCTCCAGGGGAAACATTTAGTGGGACGGTGATGAAAAATAACCCAATAATATTGATGAGCTGACCTAAATTGACGTGGCGCTGCGTAATTGCCACTTGCGATACAGGGAAGCTGCAACTGTGTACAGGCGTATCCGCTGGCTGAGATCAAATATTAGGTTGGGGTTCTGTAACAACTGGATCAATAAAATATAACGGTAGTAAGACATTTTTATGAATAATTAAAGTGTTAAAGTGTGATAAAACTGTGTTAAGCATCCTAACAGACTGACGCTGCTGTTACGCGTGTAGCTGCTGAGCGGCGAGGCGCGGCGGACTTTCTGTGGACTCAGTAAAACCGTCACCGAAAGTAACACTGTACGGCTCTGACCTGGATTGAATGTTTTTTGATTTATTGATATAGTAAAGAAGTGAACAGAGTATTAGTCAATAAGACGCGTTTAATGTATCGTGGGTTTTCGGACGGGGCAACAAGGAGAGGGTGCGCCATGAGACTGTTGAGCAACAGGGGGGTCAGAGGTTTGATCCCCGACAGCCAGCTACGTCCCTGAAGTGTTAAGTAAAGAGCCAAACCTCCAGCCTGCTCTGCGAAGCTGGAGCTACAAGCCCTCACAGTAATTGTAAGCTCGTTTCTGTGCGTAAGTGCGCACTGCCCCGGTCCGCTGGATCTCATTCATCCTCCCACCCGACCTGCCAGGCTGACCACTGCCCGGCGGCTCTCCATACTCACATCCAAAATCACGGAGATGCCTCTCCGCGGCTCCGGGGCGAAGAACTGCTCCTGTGCCACGGCCACATCCTCCTTGCTGGAGGCGTACTCCCGGCTGGAGATGTTCTTGTTGTCGCTCATTTTGGTGACTATCCAGCGGACGAGCCCGTCGATTCCACCGGGCTGGGCGCCGCTGTTTCCGGACTGCGCTGCCGTCGCGGACTCGCTGTCCTGACCGGCTACGGGGTTCGGCTGCTCGCGGCTTTCTTGGGCTCGAAGTTTGGCTTGTTCTTTGTTGAGCAGTTTGTGGACTCCGTCCCGACAGTATCGCGCTGCCTGCTCACACATCCTTTTGCTGCGGAGCGCTCATGCTGCGCTCTATGGGGGAGAGAGAGAAGCCCCCACCCCCCACCTCCCCGTTACATCACAGCCCCCACCCTAAAAACACACCCACCCGTCCGACATATCCTGCATTGTACCCCCAATATTAGCTATCCAACGAAAAATGATCTTTATGGGGACTCAATTCTAAGGTTTGGAGAGTTTGTATCGACTTAATTGTACTTAATAGCACATAAATTATATGTATCACTATACTACAATTGTTTTATATTGCTGCGGGGGTAATGTAGGCTATTGCGTCTTCTAAAATGTAAAAAATAGATATGATTTGTCGATGTTTTTCATCTTGTTGTGGGCAGTCAGGTAACATCCACGTATGTGGCAAAACTAGAGAAGACTTAAGAAAATATGGAATAAAATGAATCACTTTTTTGGGCTGGTCCAAAAGCAAGCTCACGGGCCACATCCACTTTGTTTTGTCTTTTATTTAATGTCTAATCTGAACAAAGACAATGATATATTTCCCGGAGGTGTGGGCCACCATCCAGCGTGGCTCACTTAGTCACGATCAGATCTTTTTTCTCGATGTAAGAGGAGTGTTTCTTGAACTGTCAGTCCAGCTTCCCGTTACGCGTTTAGACGTGCGTGTGTGCGCACGTGTGTGACGTGCCAGATCGAACCTTTGGTAATCTAAGCGCGCGTCCTCCACCTCTGCCCTTTCAGCTGAGTAGCTCTTGCCTGCAAAGTGCCGCGTTAACTCCTGGTGGAAAGTTGACACTTAGGTTACGAGGATGACTACAATGCACAGATATAAGGTAAAGGACGCAGCCCATCTTCCCCCACCAGTGGAGCAGTAGGACGGGGTAGCTCACTTGACATGATTGCCCCCACGTGGAAACAAGTGTGCAATGACAGGCCTGGGCAGTTTTCTCTACAGGATTTATTCAGTTAGTTATAACAATATTTGTCAACACATCTGGTACAGCTAATTATTTAAACCACACAAATAAATACACACCGGGCAATTCTGGCTTGTGTTTTTGGAATCAACATTGGAGTTCAGGCATTGGATAAATAATTTGTAAATAAACACGTTCAACTGAGACATAAAGAGAAGTCACACAATGACTTGTGGCTTGAGTCCAAGTGGTTTCCTTATTTTGGCATCTGTTTGTGTATGTTCTTTATGTGTGTGTGTGTGTGTGTGTGTGTGTGTGTGTGTGTGTGTGTGTGTACATATCTCTCTAAGATGACAGGGGGCGGTGGCCCTTCAGGTAAAAGACCCAAAAACAAGGTTTGCAGTGGCCCTCGGAGCGCTGGCTGGAGATGCTCAGCTTTCCAAACCACGGCCCCGGAGATCCTCCTGCAGGGGCCTCAAAGGATATCACGATGTTTTGGGTCTTTTTGGAAGGGATGGCGTCCACCGCTTTGACAATAAAACAGGGGTTGTCCACCTAGGAGCAGGGTAAATCAATCACAGATTTAATGTAAAGCGAAGCAAACGAATCAAAGACTTGAGAAACGTGAGAGTATAATGCTATATGTTTCATGCTGGCCAGCTGCTCCAAAAATAAAATTTTTAACTTTTGTTCCACTCTTCAGTCTGGCCCTGGGGTTATCGGTTCTGTACCTGAAAAGCAAAAGCAGTGGTCTGTGGGAATACGTTCTTGAAGGGGATAGTGACGTTGCGACCGGCCTTGATGCTAAACGGGCCCTGGGCTTTGGGAGGGAGGCAGATCCCATGTAAGGGAAAGATGTATTCCCCACCGACTCCTGAGGACAGGCTGAGCTGGCCCCTCACTTCCCCCAGCTGATGAGGTTCGAAGCAAACCAGCACGCTGGCCTCTGACCCCGCCTGGAAACCCGGAGAAGCACCAACGTTTTTGTCCACAATGAAGGCCGGGCAATCAGTCTGCAAGAGAGAGAACACGAAGGGGACCACAGGGATTACATTGGTGTTTTTGTCATTATGAAACACTCTGGTGTCAAGGTCTGAGTTTTCATTACTCTCTCTATAATTTGAACTCACAATGTTAAATACAGCAAATGTCAGTGTACCGTAACACATTTTCTGCAAAACAGCATAATGGTAACTAAATGAATGTCAGAGAGTTCACATTATTGTGGCAGTGGAAGTTCTAAGAAATAAATGTTTTGTTTAAACATGGTCAGCAACTTGGCAGCACACTTCATTACACCGTCCCTGAACGGCAAACATCCATATCTTTCAAACTCCTCTCCTCCAGTTATAAATCTCTCTCCGAGCTGAGATGACCCGGATGACATCACCAGTGTTGTTTTCTCAGACTTGACTGAGCTCCTCCAAAACCACACAATGCACTACACAACCGTTTTCACAAGCTCAGTAGTAAATTGTGTATAAACTGATATCAACTTTCTGTCACACTATATGGTGCCCACATCCATTAGTGAAAGTCATTATTATAGTGCCTAATATTTTCTTACCTTGCATGTGTACTCGATTTTGACCCGGGAGTAGTTGGTGAACTTCACAAGAACCGTGTGGCTGCTGCCCAGAGAAGTGTTGAAGTGGACTGTTTTCTCTGCTGGTGGGGGCAGAGCTCTGAGAAGCAGATCGTAGTGGAAGTAGCCCAGATCATTACTGCACAGAGTCAGCTGGGCTGTAGTCTCACCGACACGCAGGGGCTGGTACTCGAAGCTCAGAGAGCCCTTATGAGATGACACACACACACACACACACACACACACACACACACACACACACACACACACACACACACACACACAC
>JAVQJD010001138.1:0-27110 GCA_036023655.1 Nannoperca australis
GAAAATATCAGAATAGACTGGATTTAGCTAGAGCAGCGAAGTTTGCTACCAGTAACACAGAAACGCCAATAACCGGAAATGACACAATACGTTCACCTCAGCACGTCAGCACGTCAGCACGTCACATGTTTAGAGGGACGTCTCGTGCTCCTTGCCCCCATGTCTGAACACAGGTCTAACTAATAACATGAATAATAGTAGTGGCTGTATTGCAGTATCAAATGGCAGCTATTGCACATGCTGGCTCATGCCGACTCACCTAAGGGTTTGTGTGTGTGTAGGGGGGTGTCATTATAAAGAGAATCTGTAAACAAAGTAAACACTGTTACTGTTTGTAAACACAGTAAACAAATATGTTGTTATGTGTCATATATAAGTATGGTTGCTCACTCAAAAAAGTTCCAAAACAAGTCTTTCTTATTAAGTTAAATGAAGCATTTCAATGAAAATTCATTTTTAAAATGAATCTACTTGCTATATAAAAACCACTAACATTTTATAATCATATTACAGTCTCATTGATGTAATGCTGTGGTGCTGTTTGCCTAATATCACAATGTAATGATTTGTCAGAGACAGATAACGACTTGGTGCCTCCATTCAGGGCTGTAGCT
The DNA here is from genome assembly GCA_036023655.1 of Nannoperca australis. NCBI lineage: Eukaryota > Metazoa > Chordata > Actinopteri > Centrarchiformes > Percichthyidae > Nannoperca > Nannoperca australis. The sequence goes on from JAVQJD010001138.1 coordinate 615, forward strand.
CCTACTGAGGTCACTGAAGTCATGTTCTCTGTGTTTTAGCAACTTACTTTACTTTACTTTAGACTCAGTAAATGGAAATCAGATTACTTTTAGGCAAGGGTGTAGGTTAACCGGGGGGGCAGTTAAGTCAATGTGTATGTGTGTGTGTGTGTGTTTGTGTGTTTATATGTATATATCCTAATTCAAATCATTGACTTCATCATTTACTTTGTGACAGATCAATGAGAGAAGATACTGTTAATTAGATAACATGGTATTTATTATCTTTTCTACAAAGGGCTCTGTGCTGTACTGACTTATCTTTGACTAATATATATTTTAACGTCTTTTTAAGAGGACATTTAACTAGAAATTACAATATTACCCCAAAAACTACTTGAAGTGTTTTTGTTTTATTTAAGCTCTGCGTAGTGTCTGCAGGTATTTCCTTCAGGCTGCTTATAGCCCAACATCCTTCAGTCACGAGGAAGAGCAAAAAGACTTGCTGCTGCTCGTTTGGCAAGTTCAGGGTTATAACTGAAGGCGACTCAGATGAGTGCAAGAACATTTGTATCAATCTTCTGTCATCTGGACTGTGGTGGCTTGACAGTACTCGACAATGTTCAGACAGACCTCAGTATGAAAATCAACCTAAAACAGTAAAAGGGAGATCATCCACAGTGGAAAATACCTCCTTGCTTTTTAGGCAACAAAAGTTTCTGGAAAGAACGATGTAGTTTGGGAAGAGTTTATAAGCAGGACTTGCCATGGAAGAACTCTATTTACCAGCTAGCTCAATAAACACAACTATTACATCCTGTGGTTATGTCTGACTTTGTCTGTTCTTCCTGTTTTATTTTGAAATTCTTTCCTGCTTGTCTTTTCAGTTCCTGACCTCATGCCTCTCTGCTCCTTACTGTTCACCTGCCCTTGGTTACCTAATTAACCACTTCTCTACTTATACTGGTCCCGTTCCTTTGATCTCTGTTGATTCATACTGTTTGTTGGGCTGCACACATGACAAATGTGTCTTGTTTCTGGCTTCCTTCCTTCCTTCCTTCCTTCCTTCCTTCACCTCACGTAAGATTTTTTGTGTTCAATAAATCATGGTACTGTTCCTGTTTGCCTCATCTGTTTGCACTTGGGTCAGTTCCCGACTACAAACCGTAACAACAATATAATAAAATCCAGATAATAATCTCAGTAGAAACCTGACGCTGTTTGTACTCCCAACATAATGAGAATGATCACAAAACCACTCGCAAAAATGTATTTCTTTTGGTAGTTGAATGTTTAGGGTGCATACCACACACCTGCACCATCCCTGAGTCACTTCTTGTGGGGAACCTTTATTGCATGTCTCTCTGCCCTTCTGTCTGCCTTTACATACTCACTAATATTCAATAAAAATAATAAATAAATAATATTTTAAAAGTAGAGTATAAGTAACGTTTATTTTTATTTTCATAAAAATGAAAGAATAGTACTTAAACTTCCTTCATTACATTTACAAATGAGTAAGCTCAGTGCCCCATGCATCAGTGTGAGTTGGAGCTCTGACAGCTGTGGATTTGTGAGGAGTGTGCGTCGGTCGGGGGGCGCGGCATAATTCATACTCAGGTGTACGCAGGTCGCGCCACCTTGGACGCCCTCAGCCTCCCTCCGAGCTTATTGTCACACAGGGGAGGTGGAAGATGGAGATCCCTGTGAACTGCGAGCCACTGGGACAAAGCAGGGCCATTACTGACTCGCCTTCGGCCATTGCCTTGCGTCTTCACTCCCACCTCTATAGATTATACCGTGGGTGGGGGAATAGTCTCATCACTTTTTTTCCCTGCCCCGCGTTTTCAGCACTGCCACAGGCTACGCAGACTGATGTGCTGCCTTCGCACCAAACAACATATTTGCCATTAACTGCCGCCTTCAAGGATGCTCCATCAGCTGGGCCTGACATAATCAAAGATGATTGCCACACTGAATGAGACATTTTCTTAAAAAACACCAGCTTTTATCGTCTGCAGCCCTACTATCTTCAAATAGGTTTTGCAGCTCTTGCACATTATTTGATTTGACCGTATAAAGACGACGACGAGAGAAGCTTCCGGTCCGCATACCCGTTAAGAGCAATCTAATTTAATGCAATGTAAAGTCATGTCAGAGATAAGATGAATCCGCGCAGAGATAAAGCGAACTCAAATTGAATCTGCCATCAGTCGGGGGAGACACACAGATACATCTCTATTCAGCAGCGGGGCTGCAGTCCACCTCCCATGGCAAATTGGTGTCAAAATGAAGGATATATTAATTGATTTATGTGGCTACACACTGCATGGCTGGAGCCTTAACACAGAGCCGGCAGGAGGGAAGAGATGCATGTTTGTGTTTGTGTTTGCACAGCTTTTCTTCTGCAGACTTGTGATGCCCGTGCCTGCCCCCACATGCTCGTACATCCCATCAGCCCATTTGGCCCCCGACGCTCTGAACACCACAAACAAGCTGCTGATTGATTACAGAAGTTAAAAAGCTGTGGACTTATCATTGGCTCATAGTCTGCTCAAATAGCACGACGTGCCTGCTCTTTTATGTGGATATTAATAAGTTAAGAGTGAGAATTTGAACAATCAAAAGGCATGCGTAAGTCTGTTGTGATTGCTCTCTTAGTAGGAGGGTGTGACAAGGAAAAATGAAACAAAAGAGCAAATAATAAAGTATTCATGTGCAGAGCTGGAGTGGGAACAGTGACTGCAGGTAGCCTGCGACTTAAACACTGCCATCACTTTTAGGATTACTGAGCTTTATTACTACCTTTAATACACTAATGATAATATCTGTTTCTGTTGATTGCCTGGAATTAATAAAATTTCCCTGCGAGTGTGTGCCAAAAATGTCCTATGATTAATGAAATCATCAAGATAAGCATCCCCAGATACCCACAAGCCCCCTCTCTGGTTTTGGTCACGTTCAGTCTTCTAGACTGTCTCAGCCCCGGCGCTTGAATGCAGCCTTTCACTGTGAAACAAAGGCTTCTGCAGTAATTACAAACACTGCCGCTGTGACAATGAGACTTGCTCTGTACTCTTAAGCAATTCAGATCAGCTTCTGAAAGACAGAGGCAGCGGCGGCAGCGGCAAACCTGAAGACCCGCGTTTTGTTTCCAGCAACATATGATGAAAAAACATGGTTACGGGTTTGTGTAATCTGACACAAACAGAAGCTTTGAGGAGAGCGTCGTCCCAGTCCTTTTGTGTGGCCCACACAATGGTAATTGTGTTTTTTTTATCCAACGCACATTATGCAGCTTTTCATCATCTTTTAAATGCAGTAAAGGGAGATCTATTGCCTCGGTAATACAAAGACAGAACGTTACTGAACCTGGGAGACAACACTGACAGCCAAACAATGCACCCTAGTGTGGCCTTTGACCTCCATCACGCTGTTGGACTATTTCTGGAGTTCATTTGTTCTGCTGTCTGCTCACTCTCTGCATGTTTTAGAAAATCATCTGTCACTGTCCTGTCTCTCATTTAAAAAGTGCGCAGGCAGCAGAGGGAGTACAGTATATTGATAAGAAACAGAGTGCAGGAAAGGGTCAAGCAGTGACTCACCAGAGCTTATCAGACACTCATAAAACAAAGTAACTAGATGTGACATCGGCTGTAAAGCGCCACATGCAGATTAAGTGCATCGGGCCCTCGATCAATGGATCATCAAGACTCTCCAATTAAAGAGGTGGATGGATCCTAGAGGCTCTGTTTGGTGGTAATGATAAAAAAGTCCATTAAAGTTGCTAATTAAATGATAAGCGTAAATTAAAACACAGGTCAAGCGATTGAACTGTGGGATTTTTACGCAGCAATATTTGCGGGTTGGAAGTGACTGGGCCGGTGGTGGTGGAGGCGGAGGAGGATCAACGACTCTTCCTTGACAAACTCATACGTGCTTAAAAATACCTTTTCAGAGTGCAGTGTGCGCCAAACACCCAGCTAGAACTGTGAGCAGGGGCGGCTTTACAGATTTTAAAATGGGCAAGGGGGCACAGTTCTGAAGAAGGGGGGGGCACATTTGTAAAATGAGTAAAAGTGTTAAGACTCACATTTAAAATGTGGGTGCATGACACTAATAAACAGTACATTACTAATAGTTACATTATTCAGTGCACAGCATTTCCTGATTTTTATGGCGTTGGTAATGTCATGGCTGACATCATGGGGCCAAACCAAGTGGAGAGGTTTACTTTTGTGAAAGGAATATTTCATTAGTTTGATATATGCTGAAGTAGAGTGTCGGACTGCTGACCTTTTATAAAGCCCATTAGAAATGTAACTGAGCTTATAAAGCAGTCCAAGAATGGTAGGGTATTGTATTAAGGTTACTGTGCAGGTCAGCCTTTGTTATCGTGGTACTGGCTGCAGCATTCTAGGTGCTCATTGAAAACCCAATATATTATAGCATTATAGTTGTGTTGCTGCTCCTCAGTAGCGGAGGTGGGGTTGTGCTGTTGTAAAAAGCCTGTGGTTTGATTTGTTAGGAGTTAGTGTTCTTATTTTTTTTTTTTTCCGGAGTTTCCTGTATTATGGAGAGCACATTAAATAAACATTTACCTCAAAGCAAGCAAAATGTCTGCTGAGTCTGCCTACCTATCACCTTCCTTGTCATTCGAGCCAGACTACACTACAGTAAGTGTGTGCAGCACATGCAGGAGGCGGGGGACTCTTCACTCCCCAGACTGACATCCCCAGTCTTTAATTTTACTGAAGCAGTACAGCCTGTAGGCTCCTCTTCTTCATTTAAACTAAATAAATCACCTTGAGATATTTTCTAAGCATTGCGCTGTACAGACTGAACGCCTCTGCTTGGGGAGAACATAACTATGCTATTAAATGATCAGGGTGCACAAATGCACATACATGTTTTGGCCTGGACTTTTTATGCACTCTGTGTGTCTTTGTGGCCGTTTGACTTCCCAACAGGAAATGTTAACAGTCACTTCATACAGAGGTTCTGGTCCACGATGCCAACAAACCAACTACCTATCAGCTCCCAACTCTGGTAGGATGGGTGGCATCACCCTTCTGGCCCCACCCCTGTCTGTGAGGTGTAAAACAAAAAAATCTCTCAAAAAAGCGTGGTTGTTAAGCAACAACATATTTTATTTATTTTTCTGTTTTATACACTATTTAGAAAATAAAACACATTGAATAAATACAAATTTAGAAAGCGACAGATTTTTTCGCCGTATCCTCACAGCAACATGTGGTTATTCTTATGGAGCTCTCTCAGGACTAGCGGAGGGATTTGCATCGCAGAATCCACCCTAAAGCAGACTTGGGCCACACACACTGCAATGAAACACTTAAGACTGGGCATGCAGATGCTGAAGTGGTCCCTGTTTACTGACACAAAGAGAATGGATTGGCACATTGATAAGACGTTGAGAACATCTAGAAACACCCAAGGGAAGGAGGAAAAAAACATCTATATACACAGAAAATAAATAAAGAGAAATTAGGTCCAAGACAACTCTACTGTACAGATATGTCCATCGCATGTGACCGACTTCACCCTCAGATAACCTTTAATCGCCTGCCTCACCCACGATAAAGTTCAAATATAGTACAGTACAACATGGGATGTTCACCAACAGCAGATTGCACCATTTACAGTGTTACAAACAAACACAAAATATCACCCAGTGGTTGGCATCAACTGTAGTTCCATTTTCGTGTTTGTTCATAATAAGGCAGGACACAGCTGAGCTCTCTGAGTCCTGTCGTTGAGGTGTACAGCAGGTAGTCCGGCTGCCTTGACAGTGGCCGTATATAAAATGAACTCCTGCTAAGCGTCCTCTGGTTTGGCAGATGTAAAGTGGCACAAAAGAGTACAGGTTGGATCAGAGCGCAGAGGAAAAGCAAAAAGTAGTAGGACGTCAGTAGTATGTTACAGGTTGTCCAATGAGCTTTCTCAATCAGTCTTTATGGCAGACGACGTTTCATCCAGGCGTGGCAAAGAAGACAACCAGAGCTGATTACATGGACTAAGGAGGCAGGGGCAGAGATCCAGGATGCAGGGTCCAGGATGCAGAGCTCCTTGAAGAGGGATGAGAAGTGAAGGATTGCTGCTATCTGACTTCCAAGCAGTCCAGGTACTCCTGGGCCAGGTCATAGCAGAACCGGTACTGCTCCTAGAAAAGCACAAATATTGACCAACATTATTTATTTATTTATACAAGTTAAATTTAAGATTTTTTAATACAACAAGTGTGAAAGTATGATGGAAAGCCAGTCGGGACAATATGGCTTAGAATGAGTATCTTTTTTTAGTACCTCCCAGCAGGATATAACAATAATTGTTAATGATATAAGTAATTAACTTCACATGACCTGGACCCAGATAAGTGGCATAAAATGGATAGAACCAATAAAAAATATTCATTCTTTGCTTTTCTTTGTTTGTTGCTAATACCAACACATTGCCCATTAAAAGACATTGAGCTCCTTAGCTACTGTAGCTAGCAGTAGTGGCAGTGCCTGCATGTGTGTAACATGCCCCCAATCACACACACAAACACTTAACTAACATAATTACCATCACTGCCTACGACAAACATTTAAGACTTTTGTAATTTAAACTCAAGACTTCTGAGGCATCTTTGACGGAAACTAAATCCAAAGATTTTTAAGACTTTTTAAGAACTGTGGATGCCCTGTAACAAGTATCGTGTGTGTATGCAAAACCTGATAAATCTTCTTCCTCTGTGCCACTGAGCTCCAAAAACGATTAAAAACACATCAGTGAGCCACACCGCTGCAAATTTATCGCTCAACTGGATACATTTTCAACATGTGTTCACATCAGTTTGAGCTACCTAGAGAGAATTTGTATTGATTTGCGCCCACTTGCTGCTTTCCTCTGACTTTGTAAGCAGTATGCCACATCTAAAATGTAATTATACATAAAATAAGTAACAAGTAGTAAAAACTGTCCTGGAAAGTGGCTTTTTTCATTTCCCTGTCTTCCTGCAGAGAAGCTTACCACGTCCCTGACATTCCCCATCTGTTGCAGCAGCATGGGATCTCATAATATGTTGCAGTAAAGAGAGATAAAGAGCCCTGTTTGCTCACCATTGTCTCCACCATGTTTGGCTTAGAGTTGCGAAGCGTTTTGGCAGCAAAGAACACGTCCACCATGCTGTGGTGACGTATCATTTCCAGGATCATGGTGCTGGCACAGAAAGTACCGCTCCGACCGCCGCCATTCCTGCTCCAGAAAGAACGAACGAAGACACAGACAAACACACGGAATTAAAGCATAAAGACACGAATGACCTAATAAAGATGTGGTACAGCAGCTCAGACAGCCTCTCGGAGGGGGAGCTACCGAGTGAAATGTCACAGTTTGACTGAGCACAGATCAAGCATGCTGTCAGAAAAAGGCCAACTGGCAGACTTTCAAGATGAATATCTGAGTAAAGCTCTCATTAAAATACAGGAGCAGGGACTTAATCCGATATGAGATGTCTAACACACAGCCTGACCTCCAGAGATCAAAGGGCGCTAACATGGAGATGGGGGACAAATCTAATGGAAGGCTGGCTCCTCCATTCAAGCACGTAATGTAAAGACACAAACACTTAATGATTCACTTTCCCTCTGTAAGTCAGAATTAATGAGATTTAATAACTCAGAAAACTATACAACCTTTCTTAAGCATGACCACGGTAAGTGAGGCAGTGAAGTGAATAGGTGAATAATGTGAATGCAGAGGGACATCTCATTAGAACACAGTCTACTGGAGGAACAAAAATTCTAAAGTCCAGAATGAAACACTTTTCTGCTCAAACGATAACAAAATGCATGAGGAGATGTTGATTAAATTCATAATAGTTTTGAATGTCACGTTAACAAAAAGTTGGGCCTCACATGAACATATACTGCGGCTAAAGTCTAAAGGCCAGTTCAGACCAAAGATTTGCAACGAGACGAAACCGTTTCAGAAGGTTGCAGGGAAAAGTTGGAGAGGTGTGAACTGACTCGTCTCTGCTCCACTCAGCTTGTCAAATCCCCAACGTCAGGGACCTGCTTCAACAGCCAATCAATTCATAGTGAAGTCAGCTGATTTCGACCCGCTCATTTCTTTTATGTTTTCGCCATCTCATCAATTCTAGAAATGCAACTGTTGCAAGTCACTATCACTATCCTCAATCATATTTTAAGACCGGCACATTGCAAGTCTCAACTCGTCTCTTTGAGAATATTTGGTCTGAACCGGCCTTAAAAAGGCTGATATCATCATCTGCCATTAAAAACACGTGTGTGGTGTAGATGTATGCAAGCGGACTCACAGGCAGTGGACGATGGTGCGTCCCTCTCCACACTCCATCTGCCAGTTGTGAACCTGAGCCAAAAGGCTAAGGAAGGCTTTCTTGGAGTCGGGCACGTCGCGGTACGGGGACCAGCGCAGAAACTGGAAGTGACGCACCACAAGCTGGCCTTCCTGGAGCTATAGAGAAAGAGTTGTGGAGAGGGAGGAAAAAGTGAGGTTATTTTTTTCAATATAACCCATCATATATGCATTAAAGTTATTGGATATGCTCCACACGTCACAAACTCATTCAAACATCTATCTGGTTATCAGCCAGAGGGGATTCTGCTAACACTTCCAACCAAAGTTCAACTGCAGAGCTCCTGTTCTTACTTGGCTGTAAAAGCTGCAGTGTGTAGCAGTGTACTGTAACTTACCACATTAAAGTGAAATTCTTTTAAACAGAGACCATGTCATCCAAAACACTGCATTTTTGGGGTTTAAAGTATCAACAACTGTGGTGAAGCCAAAGCAGAAATGTCTCTTGCACCAAGAAAATCCATTCAATAATAAAGTTTTTAAAGTAATTTTCCATGATCCTTTAAAATACAAGACACATTACATACTTTGTACATATAGTTAAAATCTTATAGTTACATTTTTGTCGTTTTGCTTCATTGTTTATCATTGTCATTTTGAAAACCATTTTTCCATATCAATACTTAAAGCTGACATAAACATTTATTTTTGACCATACTAAATGCTAACCCCAGTTAGTTGGTAACTTTTAACAGCTGGGTGCTGTTTGGTGCTGGCTGGGCAGATAAAATACACTACGGCTGTAAGAGAGTTTTTTGGCTAGACAAGCTTGATTAGTGTGGTGAGTAAAATCTAAACATTTGCTGAGGGTGACTATAAATCTCTGAATTCATCACTATGACCTTCCTAGCTCACATTACACCTAGTAGCTTGAAGTATTCTTAAAATAAAAATGTTGATTAGAGCAGCTTTAAAGATAAATATTTTTAACAGTTTTTCAGAGTCTGGCTCCTGCTTGTTTGCCACAGCTCAGGCTTTTTCCTCTTTGTCCAAATGAAAATTTGACATTTCCAGGGTGTAAAATGCCACTGAGCGGTTAACCCAAATCCATGCTTCAAAATGTCCCAGAAATCTATTGGTAATGTCAGAAAACCCACGTGCTTGTTTCCCGACACTCTCTTTTTCTACAGTTTGGAGACTGGAATGGAGTTTGTTCTTCCATGACAAGCAGAGTAAGGGTTGTGTTTACAACTCTCAATAAGGCCAAGGAGATGCTCAATGGATTGTGGGAAATAACACATTTAAAGTACCCTGAGGAATTTCGGTAATAATTAAAATGTGTTTACATCCAGTTGTTCTCACCGACAACTGGATGCAAATATTTTGAAACCCATACTGTTTGCATCAGCTAGCAGTCTTCTTCCGAGGAACACGAGCACTAACAATACCACTGGTGTGAGGCAGAAGCTGTCAATTATCTCGTAAATGGCGTCACTTGTTACACTTACTATACGCAGTTCTCAGTTTTATTGCTTAGCAGCAACGCTATTCATAGCACTTTTGCTGTGTCTACTGGACAATGGAGTACCTTCTTGGGACAGAGGCTATCGGTGTCTTGCTCAGTGGTGTCTGTCTCCTCCGGGTCCTGCAGAGAGACCATGTGGGAACAGTTTCTGACATGGTGTCAAGATATTTGAGGGGCTGGGTAAGAGCGGGTTGGCATTATCTCAACTAGCTGGTGGGATAGCGTCTACAGGAGACTACTGAGCACCTACTGAGGTCAAAGGACGGGAGATGGAAAATTAGCGACAGCTGGAGCTAAGCTAAATTACTCAGACAAACTCACAAACAACCCACAAACACATTCAGTAAAAATCAAGAAAGTCCTTTCAGTAACTGTAGTAAAAACATTTTGTTTGTTTCAGTATCACATAATTGTTCAAATGGGTCTAAATATGCTTATTAAACAAGCCTTGGGAACAGAAAGTAGGATTATTATGCTGCAAATTTTTTAATCCGCTGGGAACAGCAAATGCCAGCTGGGACCTAGGTCACCATTCAGAATCATTATATTAGTATCAGGCTTCATTACGCCCTTTAAAAATTTAATTAATTGATTCAGTGCCAGGAAATATGCCTTCCACAGCAATACAGAGTTGCAACAGTTCTTTGCTGAGGCAGGACTTGAGCAAGTGATTTTGTCCAAATCCAACATTAAAACAAAAATATTTGACAAGAAAATTAAATATTTAAACAGCAATTTTGCCATTAAGTCTGTCAAACTGACATATTAGGAAACTTGCAGTGATTCAGAGTTTACACTTATATTGTTATGTTTGATTCTTTACTGCGAAGTCAGCTAGATGAAAGCAATTACATCCTTTCATTAAATGAAGTCTTAAAAAGACCGGTGTGTAGGATTTAGTAGCATCTAGCTGGAGCAACCACTTGATAACCTTCGCTCACCCTTCCCTTTCAAGCGTGTAGGAGAACCTACAGTGGCTGAGAAAACTCAAGAAAGACACGAAAGGTCCTCTCTAGAGCCGGTTTCTGTAGAATAAGGATGGATGTATAATAAGACCTCGCACCGCTGCTCAGCCTGGCTTCCAATTTTCTCCAGTGGCCACCTGCGGTATTACAGTGAATACCATTATAAAAAAGATAGAAGATAAAACTAAATAATATAAGTATAATAAAAGACACCTTGAACAGCAAACAATTATTTACAATAATTATGACTCTTTGTATTATGAATTCTTGATCCATGGAGGTTTTATATTAGTAAAACCTCAAGCTTAGAAAAGCGATTTAAAAATGGAGACGTGGAGGCAATAAATAGGTTTCACAAGAGAAACTAGAAAAACTTGACGTATGTGCAGCCTTTTACCAAGAGCCATTAACACAGCCAGCTGGTTCACAACCAACTGTTGTCTAACTGTGTGTTCAGACAGAATGTGTCTGGAAGCAGCACGGCAGGAATTTGGAAGCAGTGCGATTGCATACAAAGTCAACTGAAAGAAGTCATTGATTAGATTGCAGTAGATTATATAGGTGTCCACACCTGATATATTAAAATATCACTAATTGGGTCTATACATCATCTCCACAAATAGCACCATGGGACTCCACCTACCCGAGTGATGTTCTGAACCCGGAAGAGACGGATGATAACGTCATCGTCGGCTGTCCTGGACAGAAGCTCCACCGTCATCGGCCCAAACTGCTGCAGCCCCGGTTCAGGCCAATACTGCAGACAAGGCTGAGGAAAGGAGGGAAGAGGGGGTAACAGGTCATTACCACACTTGCTTGAGGCAGGGCATTATGTCAGCAGCCAGTTATGGTGAAGCCCAGTAACAAGACACCTGAGTATTGACAGCAGAGACAATTAGCCTAAATGACAATGATTATCTACAAATAGCAACCGTAAATTAAAAGAGCAAAAAAACAACCCCGCTCGTTGCCGGCAACAATCCTTCACACAAGCCGCGGTCACCTAGCTTGAATTATTCATGAGTTTAAATCATTACCATTAGCACATTATAAATTAATGGAGAAGGAGACCTTGACTATGCTTGGGAGAGATAAACAGGAAGTTAGCCGAGAGGTTGGCGCACGCAAAAGACAAGGTCTCCCATCACCGCCGCTTCAAAGACGCGTCCCCCCCGGCCAATAGGACGGTGAAAAAACAACACAGAGGAGCGGTGTTGACATGCTGACGTGTTCTGCAGTGACTTTGGGGTTGAGGGGAGCCCTGGAGTAGGAAGTGATAATGGCATCTCAAAATGACAGAAGGGTATTTACAGGTGACATTGGGCAGGAGGGGAGACAAATATTTATACATTCAGACAGGAGACAGGCAGCTCCAACTCAGGAGGGCAAACTGGATGTGTGTGTGAGTGTGAGTGTGTGTGTTGAGGGGGGTGAACTGTTAATCCACTGGCAGTGAGAGACAAGGAAGGAGATGAGTGTGACAGAGGAAGGACAGGTTGCTGCTGACAGGCATGGTGGAAATGTTGAGCGGGGATCCGACATGACGCGGTGACAGAGCGGCGATAGGGAGACGGCAGAACAGACCCATGCATGAGCAAACATGGGGCGAAGAAAACCGATAAGAATGTGTTAATGCCACTGCAGCTGTGAACATCGAGTGGACGGTCATTATGCGGGACTGAAGCTGTGGCCAGACACGTGGTGACCCATCCTATTCACGTCTTACCTGGAGGAAGAAGCGATGTGTCCACGTTACACCACAAGGAACGGTAATATGAGTAATGTGTCATGTTGTTTATGAATGTAAATTCGTGAAATTTTAAGCAGATATTTTTCAACATTCGTAAGCAGGGTTCTACCTGCAATATTACGTAGTGCTGAAGCAATTAATTGATTAAGCAACAAATAATCAACATTGGTTTTTTTTACTATTAAAGACAATTATATAATTGTTGTGGCATCCTGCCCTTATTTGACAGTGGACAGTTTGGGGAGTGTCAGAAAACCAAACATTTGCTGCCTCCAGCTTCTCCAGTGTGAGGGTTTGCTACTAATCTCTGCTTTAAATCATTGTAAAGATTAAGATTCATTTTAAATTTGGCTTTGGCTTTCAGCCATGCTGCAACCGTAAAATACAGACATTCCACATACAAAAAACATGCAAAGACATTAAAACATAAAAAACATACAGACTAATAATTACCAAATAAAGTACAAAACAATAAAAGCGCCCATTCCCTTAATAATAGATTACTCTATCTGCCACTGTTTAAAAGTTATATATAGTTATATATATATATATATAAGATAAATACATTTTTAAAATCTATTTAATCTACAACAAGGGACTCTGAACCTCCTCCCAGAGGCCAGGAGCTGATACTTAGCGAGGACAACAGGGGTTGGGTCGGTAACTATCCTATTGGCTTTCCTTAGTAACCTGTATCGATAATTGCTGTCTTACGACGATCATTTTCCATTCAGTCTGCATGGAGAGGTCACTAAACCAAGATGTGATGCTGTATCTGATCAGGCTCTCAAAGACTACCTGATAACAAATTATCATACACTTTTTTGTTAAAACTATTGTTTTAATCCAGTAGTTATACTAGTCTTGCATAGCCAGATCCATCTCCACACTTCCCCCTATACCACATTCTGGTATTTATACATATTTATTTTATTTCTTTCAGTATTTAGATATGAAGTAAAATATCACATGGTGATGGTATTTGATGCCACATACAGTATAGTTGACAAGTTAGTATTTTCTCTCTATTTAAATTGACTTTGTTCCCCTTGTTCGTGTGTATTGATGAATATTTTATTTCACACTGACAGACACAGATTGGTCACCAGCCAACCAATCACTGTAGACACAGCAAGTCATCCATAGCAACTGGGTCGCGCTGTCTTTGTTCCTGACTAAAAGTTGCTCTGAAAGGATTGTTAAAAGCTCTGAAGAGGAAACTCTTTGTTGGGAGCTTTGAGTACCACTTAGGGGGGCTTGTAGTGGTAAGATAAGATCCTTTGTGAATATGTCCCCAGACGTCTTGTGTTAGTGCAAAATCTCATATTAGATGACTGCAGGGTACACAAAAAACTACCTATGAGAATCTGTCAATACAGGATTTAGTACTATTTATCAGCTCTCCATTCCTGCTTGTCCTACAACTAATATTAATTGACTGACAGGTTATATTCCAACATCCAATGATGATATTTTTTCCACATATTTATTGGAGTAAGAAAACCAAGTCTCTTGTCTTGTTGGAGCTCGGATATAAGTGTGGTTTGCCTTCTACACAAGAAATGAACAATCCCTCGTCTTTGAGAGAATCCAGACTTACAAGGCAGTTTTTTTTGTTATTTCTCAGGAGGAGGAATCGCTTTTCACTGGCCAAGTAGACAGGACTTGAGAGGGAGCCTGACAGCTTTTTGTTTCTACACCTTTGTACTGGTCTTCAACTAACTGCTTGCCTTACAGTGTTTGAAACTGGTAGGTAATTGACCCCGACACTCCCCATATCTTCTTTTAGGTAAAACATGCATCTGTATATTTCTCAAAGGAAAAGCTGCTCTGGCAGCAGAAGTTAAACCCAAGTAAGCTGAATACATAAGAAAAAGGAAAAATACATTAAAAAGACTTATAATTTTGGTGATGAAACAGCTCTCTGTTGATGTTGTTTAGAATTTTGAGAACCCTAAAAATGGGGTCATAGGTCATAAAACATAACATTATACTGCAATATCTGTATTATCAGAGTGTATGTAAATGTAATGTATGGCACTAATCAAATCCAGCTGTGATGCAGATGCTGTTACACTCACCCGTGGCTAAATTACAAGTGGCAAACTGATAAGTAAGACGTTAGAGCTCAACCTAATGAGATTAGTTATAAAATGACTTCTATGATGTGTGTAAACAGTTTAATCTACAGCCTCTCCTCTTACCCAGGCAGAGTTGGACTGGTTGAGCTGGTTGAGCATCACCACAGAGGTGCAACCGTAGTCGTACACGAGCCTCCAGAAGTCGATGGTGGTGCCAGGCAGCGGGTGCGGCGTCACCACGAAGGCAGCGGGCCGGAGGAAACTGTCGGCGAGCGCCGCGTTGATGTAGTTGCAGCTTTCTCCCTCAGTGGTGATGAGGAAGGCCAGGGAGCGGTCCGGCGGCAGGACGTCCATGCTGCGGTTCTTCTCGCGGTTCCTTGGCATCAGAGAAATGCTGCACTCCTCCACATCCAGGTGAGGAGTCACCGAGTTCAGAGTCTGAGGGATGAGGAGGAGGAGTGGCAAAGTGGAAGAGAAAGGAGTGTGCAAAGAAAATAATTAAAAGGCTGACATGTGTGTTTGAGAATGTGCTCACATTTGAGATGTAGAGATAAAATGAAAGACTGAGGATGGAGATTGTGATAAGAGGAGACAGACGCAGCGGAACAGAAATGGGATCAAAGAGAGACGGACAGAGGCAATGAAAATGTTCTCCACTCAAACAGCTCGACTGTCAATACTTGACAAGCACAACTATCTCCAATCATCTCCGGGAAACTTTAAAACACATTCATCATCAGTCAAAACCCCCACAAGGCTTAATGGATAAAAACACATTTAGCTCAATCTCATACATTATGAATAAGCATATTACGAAGCAAAGGAAATTGAAATGAACTGATTATCTAACTTGCTTCATATTGTGAACGACTCCCCATTGGTTCAGTCTAAATGAATAGAGCATTCCAGCTCCTAACTGGAATATTGCGTCTCGGCTACAAGTTGCAATTATGAGAGGCTGTCTTATTGGACACTGAGCCAGCCAAAGGTCACCAATCAATAACATTTTTATAACTGGTATTAACTGATCAAGGCAATACTGTTTCATTAAAGACAAATACATGTTCTTAGTTTCTACTACCCATTTATTTCTAAACAACCAGAGGATTCTTCTGAAGAAAGACACATCGTGTTTAGAAGCTCTTGTGAAGAGGCTATCGAGTGACTCACTGTCAGAGCATTCAGACAGTTTTAGTGAAATAGACCTTTACTTAAATAAAAATGTCAAGTAGTGGTGAGGCTTGGGTAGAAACAACAACAGGACTAGAGAGGTCTAGGACACTTCATTATTTGTTGTTTGAGGATCCAGCACAGTGATGTTCCACATGTACAGTCGACAATAGTAAACGCTAGCTATGCTGTATGACATACCTTAGTATTCCTCTTATTATCCAGAAGGTACGTTAAGGTTGTGTTAAATAGAATTCACTCAGCTATTTGTACACATGCATACGCACACAGGATGTGTATGGGACAAACAAAACAACAAAATCATGATTTGTGGTATAACTATTCCCATAAAGAATCTGAGCCAGAAATTTTCCAAGTCCATTATTGATCACCTTTAAAAGTTTTCCAAGTGATAAAAAAATAGAAGTTTATTTCTTAGCAAAGTATGTTATAATAAGAAATACTCTGCAGATGTTATCTCTAAGGTTTGAGATATTAGTTAGGAAATGTGTGTGATCAATCAAAAAGCATCATATGGACACTAATACAAACTTGTGTGTATTAGTGTGTATTACCTGAAACTCCTCTCTGAGCTGCAAGGTATTGCTCTGAGAGTCAACCTTCAGCATCTCCTTATAGGTGAGAGCAAACTCATTAACAGGGATGGCAGTCTCTCCACACAGACAAGCCTCCAGGATGGCATCGTGGATGAACACATACTGCTCCTAAGAAACAGACGGGGGGGCATTCACAAATGTACAAAGTCACACAAAAGCCTCACTGCACTTATGAGCCTCCTAACTGTTAATTGCCCACTTGTAAGGAACAATGCAGAATTTAATTACTGCTGTTGAATGTGTTGACTAATAGTCATAACTGTCAACCATTCGTCACATTGCCATTCCCACACTTGGGCATTGTTTTCAAGCAGAAAATTGCCTATAAATGGGGTAAAAAGTGCAGAAATTACACATCAGAGGAGGAAAACACTGCCCACACACAATATTTAAATACCGTCACGAGCTGTGCAATTAACGAGGAAACTAGGAAATTTGTTTTGACATCCAACCAAACAAAAGATCAGAGAGGCGAGGATACATTCGAGATTACAGACGCAAAACTGTCCCTCTTCCAACTTATTTATCGTTTTTAATATGTTCTGTAATTGCAAAAAATATGTTTTCAACTGGTAGACGAGTTCCAGCTGAAAGGTGAAAAGATAAAATAAAAAATAAAAAATATACCATTGTTTTGGTATTTACTGTACCGTCTCCAATTCCAAACTTGTTAAAAGTGATTTTCCAACTCTACTTTTATTTACTCTAGTAATTAATGTCTTTCTCTGGTGTGTTTATTTAAAGATTGGGAGTTCGCACTAAGTACATTTGAAATAGAATAACTTTGCAATTGTGTGTTTATTTATTCAATTAAAGTGAGTAGCTTAGTATATGAAGAGTTGATAGTTGTTGATAATAATTATCAACTTGATTGTATTGTCTAACCCCTATATGACTTAATTTGCATTTTTAAATGAGTGTAAACTAATTATACTAAATGGTCTTTAAAACATAAACACCCTTAAATCATTTGGGCTTTCACTGGAGTGCACATTCAGTTACACTGTACAATTTCAAGTATTTCCATGCTAGTATAATATCCTAGTAATATCCTAGTATTTTATCCTACTTTATACTTTTATTCCGCTACTTTTCAGAGGGAAATAATATACACATTTTACTTCGCTCGTGCCCGCTTTCCACCAAAATAGCTCTGGTTTTTGAACTGGTTTTTTTTAGGATTCTTGGAACCTTGGTGCTATCCTGCGAACCAGCCTCTGTTTCCACCAGTTTTGAGTGGAACCATTGTGATCAAGGATGTTTCATTAACAGGAAACGTTGCACAATGCACAATGCAAGTAAACAGTAGAAGCAGGATGGTCGATCGCATTGATTACCTGCAAGCTTTTGTTCTGTTGTTACAGATATTTGAATTGATCCAAAAACAAGCATGGACCAACTATCAATAATAATGTCCTTCCTCTCTTTCCAACCTGTAGAATAGTACATGCCTACTGAAGACATTGTGGTTTGAACTTCTGAAAGAAAACCTGCTATTTTTTGGTTCCAGATGGTAATTTATTTTTTGTTGAAATCCGCCGAACGGTTTAAAGTTAGGTGTGTGAACCGGAATGAAACCTGTTGGTTCAATGTTCAATGTTGGTAGAAAAGAGTATAAGTAAGTTTTAAGTACCTTTCTGTTAGTATTTTTACTTTGTACAGAATTTTGAATGTAGAAGTTGAAGTTGAACCCACATGGGTTCTCTGGTTTCCTCCCACAATCCAAAGACATGCAGGTTCACTGATGACTCCAAATAACCTATAGGTGTGAGTATGAATGGTGATCTGTCTCTATGCGTCAGACTAGCGACCAGTCAAAGGTGCACCCTGCCTCTCGCCCAGCGACAGCTGGGATCAGCTCCAGCCCCCCGCGACCCTCTACGGGTAAGCGGATATATATAATAGATGATAGAAGTTTAACTTGCACTGGAGTATTTTCACATTGTGATAATTCTACTTTTACGTCCTCCACACCTGCCCATGCTTGTTTCAGAGGCTTTTCCAGCATAAAAGAATACAATTCTAGTGCAGACATGCATGACAATTGTCATATCTAAAAATGTTGAAAACTGTAGACTACCAGCTGTGTCGCATTGTTAAAGATGCGACATAGATCAAACCTGTGAGCTTCAGTGTCAGCCTCTCTACACCACTATGCTACCCTCCCACTCACTTCAGTCTGGATCATGTTGATGCGTCTGGAGCAGAGGGTCTTGACACAGTTGTAGATGTCCACCACTCCTTCGCACTCGGCCATATCCAGCATGACATCCAGCACAATGTAGCAGCCGGTCCTTCCTGCCCCCATACTGGTGCAGAAGAAAGAGGAGAAGGATTGACAAGACTCAATACACCACTGAAATGAAAAGGTCTCAGCAGGGGGCCTTTAGTAATGATCGAGATACTCTGCCCAAAGTACAGAATAATAGCAGGCTTTGTTCTGGGAAGAAAGGAAAGGAAATGCAGTGACCATTATCATGGCATGCCATGATCTGGCATCATAAAAAAATCTAAGTTTGAAAGTGAAAAACCTTTTAGTTAGAAAGTGGCAAGACATTAAAAAACACCCTGTGTACTGGCCTATGCCTTCCATTGTGGGCCTAACACCGTGATAACGGCATGTGTGGGTGTTTGGAAATGCCTCGGCCCTCTCCAGGTAAGTCTTGGTTACTGTCTGCACTGGGATGTTTTAAGCATCAAGAACACATCTGTCTTCATAGAATGTCCTTGTTTATTTCCCCACTGAAATGAAAAGAAATCTCCCTGCAGTGCGTCAATATTGTTAAACGAGCACATCTTTTACTATGAGATGCAAAAGCGTTGGTGCTTAATCAGACTTAGAACCCAGTCAGAGAGCTGGTGTAACAGTACAGAGGTAAAAATAAAAACAGACACCAACAAGAAATCAGCAACCTCCAGTGTGCCTATGATATTTGCCCATGTTCATACTGCTCATGCTTGCTTAACTTAAAATGCTTGTGTGTCTGACAGGTGTCTATGTGCAGCACTATATTTATTTACTGGCTGCAATAACAGTATGAAAGGTAGAATGTACTGAAATAAATGAAGCGGGTGACTCATGAGCTGTATGAAATATATGATCCAAGAAGAACAATGAACTGACTTCTCATCCTTTAGATTTTGACGTCACTCCCTCAATATCAAACAGCGCGAGATACTGAAATATTGGCAGAAAATAATGTGACTAAGGGTGCTTTTATACCGTACTGTAGAAAACAGGATGCACTCAAAATGTTTAAAATCAAGATCTGGAATGAAGAAACAGAGTGGATCAATGATTTCAAGTTCTTAGGAATAATCTCAGATCCACAACTCAAATGTGATGTAAAGATGTCAAAAACAGTAAAGACCAATGTTAACTGTTTCAAATCAGTCAGGCACTACACACCCACTCATGCAGCACAATTATCCATGCACTCTTTGATTTTCTCTTATTTTTCATTTTGTATGACTGTACGGGTTCAAGCATCTACAATCAGACGCCTCACATCCTTATCCAATCAGGCACTGAAAATGATGGACAAAGAGCCTGTCTGATGACATCACTGTTACATACACGTTACTCATTTTTGTCAAATTAGTTTTCAAATGTATCAATTGTCTATTTCCAGAACCTCCTTCCAGATATATATAAAGAGTAACTAGGAGCAACTGTAAACTACCACATCGTGGTATGGCTCTATGCTTGGACAATCAGTTTTCTCAACAGCGTTATCTTAATGTCACATTGATTCCAGATAGAAAATATTTTACAACAAAGGTTAAGTGCTGGCCAAAAGCAAACCAGAGCTGTACCTATTTTCAGTTCATTGTACTCTTGGTGTATTGTTGTATGTGTATTTTACTGTATTTCCATAGTGTATTGTGGTTTTAAAATATAAAATGTATGTATGTATATTTTAATTGCACTGTACATGTAAAAGCCCCAGGCTAGGACTAGGGACAACTAGCAATAGCTATAAACTCTGTGCAGCACATCAGTTTCATGCTCTCTATTGGAACTATGTGAAATTGCATCGTCCCTATCAAGTTAATTCAAATACAAATGCAATAGCAAAACAGTTTGGTGCAATTCAAAAGAACTTTCAGTTTGTTTAGGCTAGTGTAAAAGTTGTCAATCCTTATAGCTCGTTTGCTCTGGTCTAAACCAGTGGATGAGGTGGTAAACTTGCCTTGATTTGGTTTGCTTTGACACTAGAAGAAATTCAAGCAAAGCAAAGTGCATCACAGCATTTCATAGCTGCTTCTCACATAAGCTGTTTGTGTTTCTCTTGTTTTTTATTTGTATTTGTTATAATTGAATTAGGGAGCTTTCACAACCACAGTTTGGTTAACTTGTTCCGGGTTTGAGGGGCCTCTTTAGTTCCGGTGTGGTTCCTGTTCACACTGGTGGGTCACTTATTTATATGACATTTTCAACATCGTCATCCTGCATCATCAGCACTAACATGGACCCACGCAGGGAAATCAAACTCCGCTGACAGACAGCAGGTCATGCTCCACTTCAATAGGAACATTATTAACATTATGAGACAAAAAATGGGCTGCATGTTATTAATAATGACAGGATGAAAAAGAGGCTTCTTGTACAGCAGTACTGCGGAGGTGTATCACTGTGGGACACTTCTCTTTTTAATGAACTGCCAAAGTGCACAGATACAAGTACAACTCCCAGCAATCTTAACTGCCTTTGACTATCTGATCCCGTGATTAGTATATGTGTTACCATGGTTACCAAATGATTGGCATGAATAGAAGCTACACCGCTTGTAAGGACTGCTCATTATAAGATTGCTTCCTGAACAGTTCACAATCAGCAGATGGATTTAAAAGCAGTTTAGCTTTTGGATTCATCCTAAGAGCTCATATGTTGTCAAAGTGCATAGAAAGCTCTGTTTCCATTCACTTTCATTGCATCTCATCTTTTTATGAAATTACACATTTTCTTCACCTCAGCCAAGCACATTTTCATATTTCTGGCGTTTCTTTTTAATGCAAAATCTAAAATGCACATATTAACAGGTGGATGGAAATGAGCAATGACTTCTTTTGTAGGTTTAACACCAATGTCCTATAGTCACAGAGAATACAAATCCCTCACTGAAAAGGCCAACCGCCTACGTCTTTGTACTTTTCTTGTTGGTTATATATAAAATACGACATCCTGGTTGGAAAGTCTTATTTTATTTTTTGGTATTTGTTTTTGTCACTATTGTGCTCCCCACCTACTCGTATACATCACTAATTAGTTATTTTGGGAAATGTAGAAAAATACATGAAGCAGAAATAAACAGGGAAAATAAAGAAGAACATCAAAGAAATATGATATTAAAGAGTAGAAGAATATGTGAGGCTGGAATTATGTAAAGCCCCTGTTCGGTGCGATGAGTGATGAGTTACCTGCAGTGGACCACCACAGGCCCGCCGTCAGGAGGTGTCGAGGCTTTGACCCGGCGCAGGAAAGCCAGCAGGCCGGTAGCATGGTACGGCACCCCGTGCTCGGGCCAGGATGTGAAGTGGAACTGGCACACCTCGTGTTTGGCAGGGTAACCTCTCTAGAAGAAACAATTTAATGATTTGCTATTATTACGAGAGCGGAAATGTTTCGAGGAGTTCACAAATACAGACCAATTTAAAAAAAGAAATGACTGAAAGATAAATGGAATGCTGGTTATACATGACACAGAGGCTATACCTAGAGAGTCGAGGTAAAAATAATGTGAAAGCATGACTCACCCTCTCCATGGCGAAGGTGCGCACAGTGTACTCTGCCAGTGTTTCTGTCTTCAACAGCGTTATCTTAATGTCACCGTAGAGCTCGGTGTCTTCAGGCCAATACTTACAGCACTTCATCTGTACAAACAACAAACAGCTAAAGTTCAGAAAGGTTCACGCGCACACACACACACACAACTGATTTATCTCAACACTAGTCAACAAACGTTCACACCATTAGGCACTGAGGTTTCAAAAAGCAGACAAATTCTTGTAATGCTCTAATCCTGTTGTGACCTTTGCTAAATATTTGGACTTTACTACAGTTGTTCCAATCATGTCCTCCATCAGATTTGAGACATAAAAGTGTTAGATGAGACCATTTATTTGGATTCAATTTCTAGGGGCATTTCGCACACTTGGAAATAGAACTCATTGTGTTATTTTCCTCTCTGTCCCAACCTGACAGACCTCCACTGTTAAGTGAATTTCTCTTTTATTTTTCCATTGATCAGTGTTTTTTCTGGCGTTGACTTTTTTGGCTGCGTGGTGTCAACATCTTCTACTGCTTCAGGCTGTGGACTCACCTACAAAGCCTTGGAAAGACTACATGAAAGGATGAAAGGCTAAAAGGGCACTTTTGTCCCCTTAGTTTTTATTTTTACATCTTTCGTTGACGCGTTAATTTATGATCCTGGCAGACACTTGTTTGGCTGCTTTGCTTGTCTGTTATTTCAGTTTCACAGAATGAGATGTCATGCCATTAGCATTTTTGTGCATTAGATGTTAATGTAATAGAAACAGCTGTAAAACTAAAGCTTTTGGCTGCAGAAGTCTGGTTAATGGATTACTCCAGTGATTTAGTATTGCATTGCCGTTTAATACAACTATTGCTTGCTCCCCTGGAGCTGGTTGTACCAGCTCTTTGTAAGTTAAATGGAAGTGTTTGTGAAGTGTGGTTACATAGCCCAGCTGTTTATGGCCATTAATGTTATTATCTGTCAGTCAAATATCTCATCAAGCTTTCAGTATAGTCAAATATCAGCGGGCCCGTCTTGTGTTTACTAAAGATGAATAAATCTTTGTGTGCAATGTCGGCCGTTTGCCGTCACTAATCAGGCTTGCTAATGCTAACAGCAGCTACGTGTGAAGCACAGACTGGGGCCACGGTCAGCCGTCCATTTATACTTGGCGCTGGTTCAACGTATGAAATAGATCAGCTGAATTCCACTGAACTGAACTTCCAAATCCAAGCAGACACGTACAAGCTGATTTTGGGAAAAAAACATTGTGTGGAGTTTAATAGAGAAAACTTTAATAGTTTTGGTTAGGTTAGCATAATAGGATATTTCCCTCTTATTCTAAACTGTATTAGTTGTATTAACTCTGAAACACATTTCTCCTGTTCAAATAAATGATTGCTTTTGATTTGCCCGTGGTGTTGATGTTTTCTAGCAAATGATTTATGCACTACTAAAATGTTGACTAGCTTAGACATTAGACATTTTGAAAGTGCAACTTAATTTAGCAAATCACTAGCTTGAAACTAGCTAGTACTTACAGGATTAGAAGGAAATTCATGCACAAACTTTGCGATGGATTTACAAGTAGCTGGTGAGCCACAGAACACAATATACTCAAAACTACTCAACTTTTAACTTGTCCTATAACTGGTTAACACTTTGTGCTCATTACAAATAACATTTATGACAGACTTTGGCAGCTTAATTTATTACATTTTATAAATGGTATGTTGAGTGTAAGATACAAATATATAATACTTTGTTGAATATAGTAGGCTACTGGTATTTTATTCAAAATGTATATTACAGAGGTTGGAATAGTTACTAGAACAGTGGCTACAGTGTTCCTCCGTGGGCCTTCATATACATCAAAGCATTGACCTTGGAGTACGGACACCAAAGCAAAAGGTGATCACTCATGAACAGACAGCGGCAGCCATTTCCTCCCACAACACAGCTCTTCTGATATATACTGAATGATAAAGGGAGCTCCAGAAATACATTCCCCCTATTCATCTTCGCAGGCGGCTGAAGAGGTCACAGGACACAGGGAACGGAAACCTACCCTGCCCACTTCCACCAGCTTGGTGATCATGACAATACTGAAGCAGTTCTCCTGCCAAACCATCCGCCAGAAGTCGTAGATCATCTCCTGCTTGGGGCCTGCGGAGGAGGAGGTACACAGAAGAGGTATAGATGGAGGAGTGGGAGGAAAATAAAATCAAGGGGAGAAGGTGTAGGAAGAGAAAGAGAGGCGGATAAGGAGGGCAGAGAAATGAGCCATAAGTCATAGAAAATAGCAGTAATAACCATCAATGTAGAGGCACTGTGTAATCCATGCCACAGAATAGAGTAACAATGTGTCATTCATGAACTATTGCCTGCTCTGTGATCTCCTAATACTACAGAGAAAAAGTCATTTCAATACACCCACAAATCCTTAGCTATTGTGCCAACAAGCTCCTGTATTGCCTTTCCCAGGCACCAGTGGCTGACACAAATCACAACCCCCTGCAGAAGATGACACTTTCATTGATTTCATTACAGTGTGGCGTAGATAATATCACAAGGTCCTCCTTCATACTGCCTCCTCTGCCAAACACACTACACCTCTTTTAGTGAACAAGATGTCTATTAATTTCTAGCCACTCACTTTGTTTAATAGAAGGATTATCTTGTCTCCTGTAAATAACCTAGATGGCATTTTTAAAAGAAGGTTGCATCTTATCATCCCTCATATGTTTGTGTGCCAGTAGGGTAGTATATCTTTTCACTCTTTAGTATAGTTTTTCTGTTAATAATTTACTTATTTCAGGCTTATTCACATAGCACAATTTCAATTCAAAGTCCAATACAGACAGAAACTTTGAGCATTCATGACATTTGGGGACAGTATAGGTAACAAAATAATAAAACATCCAGACACTCTTTATATGAGTATATACTTTATATACAAATCTGGTGCCAGATCATTAAGAGCTTTACTTTAAAATCACAAGGTCAGTGGTATTATATATTTTCCAGAATTCTTTTGTAATCAACAATGAATTACAATGTACAAAGTATTGTCTGTTAATCCAAAGCCTGATATATCTTCTTCCTCTGTGCCAAAAAGCTCCATTGTTGTTAAAAAAAACCCAGTGAGCAACACTTTTGCACTGGGTGGCATGTTCCTTCATTAACACACACATCGTAGTTCCTTTTCATTCAATCCCACATACACTGTCCTACTGCCAGAAACGAGAGAGCCGAAGTCATGTCACATTTGTTCACTAGCTTCTGTAAATCCGTGCAATCTCTCATTTAGCATTTCTTTCATCTGTGTTTCTGAAAAAATAAAGCGAGTTTCTGCTGTTTACTTTTCATATTCAAAGACAAATCAGTATCCACTACAGTTAACGGTTACTTTGTGGACACATAAAACTACAGGTCCCATGAAAAAACCTAACTTGGTTTTGTTTATATCCATAAAACTCACCAGCGTTCTCTTCTTAACCAATTTTTTCAACTTTCTAGTTGTAACCTCTGCTGTACAGCGTTCAATCCTCTGTGACCTGCTGTTATTACAGACATGTCTGAGCTAGCTACGACCCCTCGACTTGCTCTTAAATACTGAATAAAAAACAATATTACAAACTACCGTCCTTATATAAACACATGAAGCAAGCCACATGCCAGACTGTTGAGAAAAGGCTCCATTCCCAGACTTGATTTATACTTACTAGCATAGTTACAAATGTTAATGGGATTTTGAAATAGGTTTTCGTACTTCTTCTCGATCAGATGCCAAAATTCCGTGTTTCACTACGGCTCTCTTTAGCACCAAATATGAATTATTAGTCTGCAGCTGTAAATAATCCCCAATAATTGCACTCCTGTTTGAGTAACGTTTGCTCAAAACAGCAGTGAATATATTTGTGAGCCATTTTAAAAAGATTTTTTAAGAACAAATGGGCTTGGTACTGACGGCCACACACAGGGTAGAAAAAGTTGTAAAGCATTGCAGTCACAATAAACTTAACAAATATTCACTCCGTCTCCCATTCACTTCAATCGAAGCCCATATGACAGACAAATTCAACCATGGGGGTCCTGTCTTAATGTGATCTCCCAGTGACTCTCAGACTCACAGGTTCACATTTGTTTAACTTTGACCCGCAGAGTCACACCATTGACCATAGCCCGAATATAAAGATGGACGACATGGCAGTTCCCCAAAAGTGAAGCCAAAACATCTGGATCACCCCCTGGTGTCTGGCTGCAGTTTAGGTCATAAGCCCCGCCCCTCCATGTTAGCAGATGGGACATGG